>JAPYZD010000652.1:0-30425 GCA_030522725.1 Ichneumoninae sp. B BG-2022a
CCGAGAAAAGAAAAAAAAAAAGATGGACGAAGGTACAATAGTTTAAAAAAAAAAGAGGAGGAATGGAGAGAGAGGAAAAGTAATCTCGAGGATTTTTCACGTTTTATTTTAATGTGGAACCTCACGAAGCACGAGCTAGGGACCGAGCGTACGTACGGACGTACGATTGTGTATTATGTGTGTATGTGCATGTACATGACTCTCTCCCTCGCTCTCCTCGGTAGTATCCGTAGTAGCAGCAAGTAAAAAAGAGAGGAAGCCGCGCCGCTGCTGCTGCTGCGTCTCTCACTGAGAGACGACGCTCCCGTCAGCTCCTCGTTCCTCCACTTATTTCCAACTGTATATATATACACGCGCGCCGTGTATAACTATACACACGTACACCCCGTGCAGGACGAAAACCTCTCTCGTTACAGCACGAAAACGCACAAGGCGATTACTATGCGGCTACAACTTCGGCGCTTCCCACCTTACGATTCGCGCATTTAGTTCCTGCCGATCGTCGAATCTTTCGCGAAAACTCTTTCCCCGCCGCCGCCGCCCCCCCAAAATTCATTTTTTTCTACTCTTCTCTTTCTCTCTTCGGCGCGCACACACTTTCCACGGTTGTTCGGGGTCTGTATTCCTCTCTCCGTTTATCACATTATCGTCCGAGCCACACTACGCGACGCTACGATATTTCTCCTTCTTTTTATGTTTCTTCTCGCGGTCTCGCGACGGGCCGCCTTTTTACTCTTTCGCACAGCGGGTATCGGGGATTGATCGGAGAATTTCGTTGGTATACTCCGCGTTTAATCAAGCCCGCTTTTCCCGTGGGAGAGAACGCGAGCGAGAGGGACGATCGGTTTCTCTGACGCGGCGAGAGACACCGACGAGACCAGGGGCGAATCGCGGTTTACACCGTCGCGTTGACTCTCGATGCGCGGCGTCTCTCTCTCACTCTCGCGATCAACAGACGGAGAGGCACGGGCTTGCTGAGAAGGAGAGACGATTTTACTACTACTCTCGGTCGGTAGTACTCGGAGTACAGTGGATTATATCGTTGGGAACGATTAAAAAAAATTCACTCTCGACCAGTCGACGATTAAAATTTTTAGGAAAAACAAACACACAATGAGATACCGAAAAATCGATAGGAAATAATGAAGGGGTTTCGAATATGAAATTTTGTATATATATATTTTTTTTCAATTTTTTTTTATAATGTCAGTTTTGTTACGAGAAGGGGTTTTACGCGGAGAGAGCGCGAGGGAGCTCTGGCGCTGCTCGTACGCGTCTTGTCATTTGCAACGTTCTGCTGGTTCAACACGCACGTCACGTGATCGCGGTTGAAAATTTTTCATTGGTCGAGACCGAGGCGCTCTCTCGTCGGGGATATTGTGTTAGGCGATTCGGGTTTGTGTGTACCTGTGTTTGTATATAGACGTTTACATGGGTACTACGATTTTAATAGGAAGCCGGCAGGGAGGGATGTAGTACGCTGGGCGGCGAGGCCGCGTTCCATTCACTACCACACCGCGTCGTGGATACACGGAGGAGGACGGAGAACGCTGAGCGAACCGAGGGGAAGCACGAGGGGAGATAAGGACGCGCAGGGAGCGGGGCGAGGATAGCGAGGGAAAGGAAGCGTACTCTCTAGCGTCCCTGTTGCTTTCTCTATCGGGCCAACGTATTTTAACGTATACTTGTCACGCTTTAACTACTTTAACCCTTTCGTTTGTCGAGATACAAACGTGCGCTTGGATTATTATGTATACAGCTGGAATGTATTGGTGAAACTGGCCACCGACGCTTTTCCTTCGCCCAGTGATCCTCAATGCAACTTTCGGATACTCGTACTTCTGGGTAGAACGTAACTGCATTTATAGTACTATAGTATCTTACAGTCGATGTAGTACACAAGCATACGGGTGGGAGAGAGATTCTGTAACATCTGATTACACGAGTGTCGGGAACAAATTATCGTGTTACGTCAGATGAACATTTTTGTTTTCTCGAGGACTTTTCGGGCGAATGGGATGATTATAATCTTCGTATTTTTTTATATTTGCGGTAAAAATATGTTTTCTGACGAACATTTTTATAATCATACGGGAAATTTTGTTAATCAGCTTATAGTTTATAAATGCATTAATCGTGAAAGGGATTTCGTGCAAATTGGCTGGCAATAATTTAAAAGACGTTTTTACTGTAGATTACAACTCTGTCGTTTTTCTGCGTTTTTTCTCCCATTCGAAATTCTCGCGCCGGAGAGAAGATGTGCGCGCAGGTATCGAACATCGAGGTGTGTTCGATTAATCGAAACGTGTCAAATGCACCGTCGCGGGCCGCGTAATGACAGAAAATACAACGAGAGGTTATTTTTTATCGTATGAAATAAGATGTACACGCTACTGAACGGTCTGTACAAATATCTCGTACAGAAGGATGAATACTTTATTCTCATACTCGGCCTCGACAATGCCGGCAAGACTGTGAGTTTTTTTAACTCCAGTTTATTTCCTGCAACTCAAACGTCCTAGGTTAAGCTCGGATTATGTCGGAGTTGTTTACAACTTCTTTTCCTTCCCAAAAATATTCTTAGACTTATCTGGAAGCCGCGAAGACCAAGTTTACGAAGAATTACAAGGGCATGAATCCCAGCAAAATAACGACGACGGTGGGACTCAATATCGGCAAGATTGACATCGCGGGCGTGAGATTCAATTTTTGGGATCTCGGAGGACAGGAGGAACTTCAGTCGCTCTGGGACAAAGTAATTTCAACTCGTATTTACCGATCTCTCATGGATATTGAAAAAAGAGAAAAAGAAATTAATTTTTGTTTTCAATTATATTTTCAGTATTATGCAGAATCGCACGCAGTTATCTACATAGTTGATTCTTCAGACCGCGACAGAATTCCTGACTCCAAGGAAACCTTTGGTACAATTTTCATGCCCTTTCATTCCCAAGGATAAAATTATCTTGATAGTTGGGCAGACATGTTGAGGATACTTGTCTATTTTTAACTGAACGCCATAATGTTTAAGTAAACTTCATTATGTTGGACTGAACTTTATTACATTTAACTGAACTTCATTGTGTTCAACTGAAATTGATTATTTGTAACTGAACTTCATTATGTTTAATTGAACTTCATTATGTTTAATTGAACTTCATTATGTTTAATTGAACTTCATTATGTTTAACAGAACTTCATTATGTTTAACAGAACTTCATTATTTTTAATTATACTTTATTATTTTTTGTACTGCTTTATATCATGTAAACGACTAAATGGCGATTTTGTCGATAACTCGCGATCTTTTTTTAAGATCGCGTCATATCGTCGGAGCATCTGACCGGCGTGCCGCTCCTCGTTCTCGCGAACAAGCAAGACATTCCCGACTGCATGGGAGTGAGGGAGGTCAAGCCTATATTCAATCAGAACGCGCATCTTATCGGCCGGAGGGACTGCATGGTGATGCCGGTATCGGCACTCAACGGGTACGACACCTATATTCAAAAAAATACCTATATCTCTGTATTTGTCAAAAACAATTTCTTTTTTTCCATGAAAGTAGCCGATTATTATTTTTTAGTCCAAGCTGTGCGACAAAATTCGACTTTTATCGAAAAAAAAAAATCTACAATAAATAATCTTTTTTTACAATTTTTGTTATCTACAGTGACGGAGTGGACGAGGGTATTCACTGGCTGGTCGACTGCGTCAAGCGCAACAGCGACATACGACCTCCGCGAAATCAGGACGACAATTGTTTATCGTAGCTGCAGCGAAGCCATTTTTTTTTTTAACCGATCGCAATAATCTCCACGATATCGTTAATTCCCCATTGCATTACTCCCGTTCCCCATTGTACAAATTAGATATTTATCGATTAAAACAGAAGAGAGGGAAAGAAAGAAAATACAATTTGTTATTCCCTAGATTGGAATGGTTCATTGGAATTCATGATAAAGTACCGTCGTCCCCGGAAAGAGATCGATAAATCGCATTAGCGATCGCAGACTCGAGGTAGATTGGTCGTTGGCGTGTATTCCCGGAGTCGGCTGATATCAACGGCGCGACTTAGATAAGAGATAACAGTTCCAGCGCGCACCTTCGCTCTCACGGAGTAATCGAGATTCGGACGTAACTCGCGACGCTGTACGCTTGCTGTGCAGTTTTATAAAAAAAAAAAGAGAAAAATAATCTTCCAGTTCGCCGCCTCTCTTCCATGGCGTAGTTCCGCGTTTGATTTACGACGCGCCGCGATCTCGCAGTCTCAGACAGTTTTACATCTCGTTCGTGCGGTGTCTTTGGATTTATTTGACTATTTTTATAGCGACATGTGGTACTACGAGCCGGAGGATTGGAGCGTCTTGCCACCGGAGCTCAATAGAAGGTAACGTGAAGTAAAATCGATTATACGAGTTCAATGACCTCGAGGATTTTCCATCGACAAATTTCTTGTTATTCGAAACTTCGGCGCATCGTGAAGTAAGACTCAATGTTTTACATTGTAAAATCTTAACGTTTATTTCATCATGGTAACGCAATGACACGATTAAACATTTTTTAACAATATTATCTTCGATGCTTATCCATAAAGAGTATACGGAAAAACGCTACGGAAATTTCTCGCAGTGGCGTCAACGACATTCATCCGAAAATCATTTAAGGCAGAACCAACGTTTGACAAAAAGTCTCGGGCATCCAGTCCGCGACTACGCCGACTTAATTAATACCTAATCTCTCCGATCCTTATCTACGAAGACTATGTATAACGCTACGGAAATCCTCTCGCACTTGCCTGAACGGCATTCATTTAAAAATCAATTGATACATCCAGGCCCGACGTTTCAAAAAAGTCCCGGGCATCCGGTCCGCGACTACGCAGAGTAAATTGATAACTATATTCTCTCCGATCTTCGAAACATCTTTATCTTCAACATCGACGATAGATGCCATTTGAAAAGGATCATTCATCACGAGACGCGTGCGTTAATCTTAGTTGCAGCTAAACACCCAATCTCCAAAGTTTAATCGAGCCGAAAAAACATTTATCGTCTCGTGCGCGCGCGTCTCATCGCCGATGGCTCGTCGGCCATTTTGGTGCACGTAGTCTTCGCCAACACAGGCTTCGAGTGAAACAGTGTTAGCGCACAGTGCTTTCCTGCACGTTTCGTAATGTGCGAGAGAAAACGATAGAGTGTGCACACGAGCCGAGCACAAGGGTGGGAGGTCGAATGTCCGTGTTCGTCCGTGTGTTCTCCACATACATCCTCCGCATCTTACATACTCTTCACACAGTGGTCCCGTGAACCACATAGCCAATAAAACTGCTTGCTGCCAGAAGGTTGCACTCCCAACTAGACAAAAACGGAGAGAGAGAGAGAGACAGAGAGAGAAAAGGGAATAAATAAAAGAAGGAGGAAGCAGAAACGCGTCGATCACGGGACGATTAACCGAGTGCCGAGATACAATTAATTATGTGCTTGCGCGTAACGGTGATACGAGTGATCGACTGATCGTTGATGTGTGCGTGTGCGTGTGTGTGTGTGTATCGGCAGAGAGAACACGTACGTACGTCCATACACACATATATATATACATCCGACTGACATACATACAAAATTTTTTATCGCTCCCGAGAGCCAACACCGAAATTGTTGAGATAACGTCGGACAAGTGACGTGGAAATTGAAGAAAAAAATAAATAAGAAAATAAATAAGGGTGAAATAAAGTAGTAAAATCCGAAAGACCGTGCGAGCGCCGTAGAGAGAATGATAAACGAACGGGAGAGAATTTGACGGAACGAGAGTGCGCGGATACATAAGTAAGAAAAATATATTAAGTCCAGGTGCGGCATCGAGCAGTGAGGGCGCCTTATTCGCGCCACACACTACCAATTCACGTCGACGACAGTTTTGTCGGACTCTCTCCTTGTGCCTGCACGATATTTTTTCACCGTCGTCGCGACTCGTCCTCCTCGTCGTCGAGGCGAGGCACATTTTTTTTTTTCGCCACCTCGCGTTGGAAAATTTCGCATTTTTTTTTTCGTTTTTTTTTTCTGCCCTAACTCGCCCACGCGCGTCCAGTTTCTTCGGCTAACGGCGTGTCCCGCGACACACCGGAGAGAGTCAGCGGAGATTCCTTTTCGACAAGGTAACGAAAAGCCTCGGCGATGGAAACGCGAGACGTTCCTCGTGGCAAACACTTCGGTGTATATATATATACAGAGCCATTTTTTATCTGTGCTAAGTCGCATACCGGGCAGCGGTTCGCGACATCCGGTTGAACGACGAAACGTCACCTGCTGTCAGTGGAAGATAAAGAGGAAATGCGAGAGCTTTTCTGACAGCTCGAAATACGAGATCTTTTTTTTTTTTTGAGCAAAGTAGATTGTTCGTTTTTTAGTGCAAACGTCTTGCAAAATATCTCGCGACGATTTTTTCTTGCGATCGACGGGTGCGTTCTTGATCGCAGTTTTGCTCTGCTCTGCTAAATCCTGAAATATTTGAGATGTATTCGCATGTATACGCAGCAAAAATAGACATTCTTATATTGCAGTTTTTTCTCAGTTCAGGGTTTAGTTTTGACACAAATCTGCTCCGTTAAGTGTTCTTCTGTTATCAAAAATGGACTTAATGTATCCTGTGGAAAGAATTTAATAAAAAAACACACTCTACGAGTGGACTGTCAGGAATAAAACAATGCATAACTGAGCAGATCTGCACTAAAGAACGCATCTCCTTGTGAGGACTTTACAATCGACCGATGTTTAGTTGATTCAACTTTTGTTCGTTTGTTCCTAATGAATTTCCGACGTGCGTTGCATGGATTTTGCGGATTTTTTTGTTGTTGGCACGTCGTTGTTCCGACTAACAATTGTATGTGTACACTGACAGGACCCAGTACACTGCGGCGAGGGAGCGAACAGTCGCCCTTAAAGGAATAACTGAGGAGGTCCAGAGACTGCAAAGCTACGAGACGCGAGGGAGATATTCGCATTGCCGACAAACAAGAGACGTTCCGAAGATACATTTTCAAAATACATTGAAACCATGAATGCCTCAGAACATGGGTAAAGAGGAGATTTTTTTTTCAATACAAATTTTTTCATTTTTCATGGGTGATTTACTCGCGAAAAAAATATTCTTTGCATTGTGCACTCCGAAAGAAGAAATTGAGAAAATTTATCAGCGACGAAACGAAACGATAACGAAATTAATTTGAGTCTATTTGGGAATTTAAAAGAAAGATTAAAAAAAAAAAAAATTATTTGAAAAAAAAAATTATGGTTTAAAAGTATTCTGGGTGTTCTGTAGAATGCACCAGTTCTAAAGCCTTTTTCAAAGACTTCGACGGTCGCGGAGAAATTAAATTAAAAACAAAAAAATTCTTTGCATCGTGTACACCTTAATTGTCCATTCCGTGGCCAGTCTACACTACTTACTCCAAAAGGAAAAATAGCGGAAAATTATCGGTAACGAAATTGATTCGACTCCATTCAGGAACTAAAAAAGAAAGAACTATCACGAACGTTCTGTAGAAAGCATCAGTTCCAAAGCCTTTTTTTTAAAGACTCCGACGGTCGCGGACAAGTTAAATGATAAAGACCGATGTCATTGCATTACGACGATGAATGATAGTTTGTACTGGCTTGAGTTGTTAACTCGTGTGTTTACCCGTTCGTCGTTTGCTCGTTTACTCAAAGACAGCATGGCTGTGTAATTTTTTTCAGGTTTAACCCGGCCTTTAACATGGCCTCCATAAAGCAGGCTTTCAACGAGGCGGTCGAGAGAGGTGGGTAAATAAAAACGTCGTTTTATATATCAACGACAAAATTTTGTTTTCACTGCTAAAAAAAAAAAAAAGAAAAAAATTCGCCGATGAAGCACGAGCTTTCGATGAAAAAAATAGCTTATCCACGTTTGCGTTTACATACAACAATCGACACGAATTATTCGTGCCAGCTTCCGCCGAACAGACCCTTAGCTTTTACTCCAATTTGTTACATATTTTATTGTTTTTTTTAGCACTTTATCACATCACCGTCGTCTGCGAAAAAAAAATAAAAGAAACTACGAAACACGCTAAAATCACAATGCACTGATAACATTATTGTTAATTTTAAAAGTATCGACAGTGAGAATGCCGGCCCCGACTCGCCTCCGGGATCTCATACGGCAAATAAGAGCGGCGAGAACCGCCGCGGAGGAGCGCACGGTCGTTAACAAGGAATGCGCCTACATAAGGTCGACTTTCAGGGAAGAGGACAGCGTCTGGAGATGCCGGAACATCGCGAAACTTCTTTACATTCATATGCTCGGGTGAGTCTCATTCATCGCAAAGAAAAAGCTGCTCCACAGTCGTTAAGGTACTCCGAGCATTACAAGGTAGTCCGGCCAAAGGTGAGTTTCAGGGTAAATTCAAACATTCCTCGATGGGATAAAAATCTATTTATGAGAGGTGCTGCAAATACCGTTTATATGTAAAAATAATTCCAAAATGTTATTGACAAATTAACGATAAAAGTAATTGTTCAACAAATTATGCGGCAACTTAACGATTTTTTTCCATAAAAATGATTCGTTTACTTTTCTGAATGCGTATGAATTTTTTCAGATTTTTATCCCATCGAGAAGTGTTCGAAATTACCTCTGAATCTCACGTTTGGCGGGATTGTACCGCTCGGACTACCGTACAGAAATTCCTTTCAAAATCATAGGCGAATCGTTAGTAATATTTTTTTTCTATTTGTTGCAGATATCCCGCACACTTTGGCCAGCTGGAGTGTCTAAAGTTGATCGCATCGCCGAGGTTTACCGACAAACGTATCGGCTATCTCGGCGCGATGCTGTTGCTGGACGAGCGACAGGACGTTCATCTCTTGATAACGAATTGTCTTAAAAAGTGAGAAAAATGTATTTGGAAAATCGCTGAGGAAGTTCCGACACGTATTCGTTACTTCTGATTTTTTTCCCTTCGCAGCGATTTGAACAGTTCGACCCAGTTCGTGATCGGCTTGGCCCTGTGCACCCTCGGCGCGATAGCCTCGCCAGAAATGGCGAGAGACCTCGCCTCGGAGGTCGAGCGACTGATGAAATCGCCGAACGCTTACATAAGAAAGAAAGCAGCCCTCTGCGCTTTTCGAATAATACGAAGAGTGCCGGAGCTTATGGAGATGTTTCTGCCGGCGACGAGGAGTCTCTTGACGGAGAAGAATCACGGTGTTCTCATCACCGGCGTAACTCTGATAACGGAAATGTGTGAGAACAGCGTGGACACGATGAATCACTTCAAGAAGGTGAGAAAACCAGTCGAAATCGCACAATTCATAATTCGTCGTGAGAAGAATTTTGAACTAATTTTACGAAATCTTTTTTTTCTTATCAAGGGGTCATCCGCGATGATTAAAAATCATTTTCTTAGTCGACGATGAAATTAAAGAAAAGAGAAAAAAGAATGAAATAATTCGCAGACCCCTTCGTTTTTTTTTAAATAGAAAATCCATAATATTATAAGTGTGGTTTTGTCTTGTCTAGGAATGCGGCCACCGAGAGGTAAATTTACAATATCGTTTAGCTGTGTTTTCTACTACATATGTAATGCATGAACTACCGAAGCTTGTCGCATTACATTATTATCGTAATCTATTTATATCCGTCGACCTTCTCTCACCTTCGTAGGGGCCGAGGCGCTAATGACTGAACGTTTTTTTTTATGCTGAAAAAAATAATAGTAAATAAATTAAAAAATTACAATTATCTTTTATTATCTGTAGATTTTTCGCTAATTATATTCGGAAAAAAGTTCTATAATGTTCGGTCAGTAGTGTCCTCACGACATGTAACTTCGCTGATTCCGGGCTCTCACGTGCGACACGGTGGAGGCTCGAGTTACGCTTTTTCCTTTAAAAAAAAATCGAAAATTTGTGCTTCTCATCTTGCAGGGGGAAGTCTTCTTTTAGTTGAATTCGTAACACGCCATCCTTCTTTTTCTCCAGTCGACGTCTACTAATCGCAACTAATTTTCGTCTATCATTGTCTGTTGTTATCGTTATTAGTATTATTTAAATGGTTAATTCCGCAGGTGCATTTTCCCCTTCCGTCTTCGCACCACATTCGTATCTTATTCTACTCGATGGGCCACTCTGCGTTATATCTCTATCAGCTGTGTTATATTTATTTAAAAAAAATTTATCTTTCTCGATCGTCTCGAAGCGAATTGAGCAACGCAAAACATTTTCACGGCTCAGTTTTGTTTTATTTGTCATTTTCGGTTTTTTTCAGATCGTACCGAATCTCGTTAGGATTTTGAAGAATCTGATACTGGCCGGATATTCGCCGGAGCACGATGTGTCCGGCGTCTCGGATCCGTTTCTCCAAGTGAAGATCCTACGGCTGCTCCGAATTCTCGGTCGCAACGACGTTGACGCCTCGGAGGCTATGAACGACATACTCGCTCAGGTCGCAACCAATACCGAGACTAGCAAAAACGTCGGCAACACGATACTCTACGAGACCGTACTGTCGATCATGGATATCAAATCCGAGTGCGGTCTTCGCGTACTTGCGGTCAATATTCTCGGACGTTTTTTACTCAACAACGACAAGAACATACGTTACGTGGCTCTCAACACATTACTGAAAACTGTTTACGTTGATACGAGTGCGGTACAGAGGCATCGATCAACTATTCTGGTAAATCTTTTTAAACAAATCCGAGCATTTTTGCCTCCTGTTGGAGAAAGCTATATTTTCGTAAAAATAAAAGAAATTGAGATTTTAGTGTCAGATGATAGATTAAAAATTCCCTTAAAACGACGAAATCCGCAAATTTCAGTTTGTGAATTTCCTAAAATAAATTTTGCCGTAAAATTTTAACGGTTTTCATTTTATCGATATAGAAATTTTGTTATTTTACGAAAAATTTGCAAAGTAATTTGAGCTTGGTTTCCCCGTTCATTACAATTTTTGCTCAAAACTTTTTTTCTTTACAATTTACAGAATTGGAACATTTTAGCAATATCGTAACTTTCTTAATTTCGTTTTCAGGAATGTCTGAAAGATCCGGACGTGTCGATACGACGACGAGCGATGGAGCTGAGTTTCGCCCTGGTCAATACGAACAACATAAGGAACATGATGAAAGAATTGCTGTTGTTTCTCGAGCGCGCAGATCCCGAGTTCAAGGCTCAATGTAGCAGCAACATCGTCATGTCAGCTGAGAGATACGCGCCGAACAAGCGCTGGCATCTCGAGACGCTATTTAAAGTTCTCGTTGCTGTAAGCATTGAAAAAAAATCTTCCATACAATAATTATTTCAATTGTTAATAATAATTATTATTATTATTTCAATTTCGTCGAATTTTCACAGGCCGGCAATTACGTTCGCGACGACGTTGTCGCCTGCACGATCCAACTGATATCCGAGACTCAAGCGCAACAGGGCTACGCAGTTAGCGCGCTGTGGCGAGCTCTCGAGAGAGACACTTTCGACAAGCAGCCACTCGCTCAAGTGGCTACGTGGTGCATCGGCGAATACGGCGACTTGTTGCTCTACGGACCACCGATCGACGATGCTGACGCACCGATAAATGTAAGTGGCACTCTTATGTAACACTTTATCATCAAAGTGTTTTAAATATTATCCCACACCCGCAAATCAACATTCCACGTGGCAATGGAAAATAAACGCACATGACATTACAAAACAATCCTCGACCAAACTTCGAGGAATCATTATGCATTATGCGTTCTGTGTTTGTTTCCTTTCCCGTGTGCGAAGTAATAATGAACGAATCCGTAGTTTGAAAATTGTTATTTAAAAAATCATTAATCGTGATTTATTTTTATCCACAGCTGACCGAGGACGAAGTGATCGACGTGTATCAGAGGTTACTCTGGAGTCCCCAGAACACAGTCGTTACCAAGCAATACACGCTGCTCTCGTTAACGAAGCTCAGCACGAGATTCCAGCGTGGAAACGAGTAAGCAATATTTTAATGAAATAATAATATTAAAATAAACACTGTATCTAAGATCCCGTACCGCTGTCCCCTGCGTCCTCTGTTTATTATGATGCTTTCGTTTCTCTCCATTGTTCGTTTAATCAATGTTTTATTATCTTTTTTGTAACGTAGTTACGCGTTGATCCTCTTCTCAATGAGAAATAGTGAAAATGTTTCAGTACGCCAGTACCTCGATTTTACAGGAAAATACGTCAGATTATCGACACTTTCGGCAGTAATTTGCACATCGAGCTCCAACAGAGGGGCATTGAATTTTCACAATTGTTTCGTAAATACGATAATCTGAGGCTAGCACTGTTGGAGAGAATGCCACCGATGGAAACGGCGAAGCCTCAAGCCAATGGTATTATCGGCATGGTAAACGGTGAATCCGAGATCGAGGAGGACAAATCGCCGAACTCGGCGATCGAACAAGTTACCGTTGCCTCGGACTCGGTACGAAACGTTTTTTTCATACGAATTTCTTTTCGTCGATTCATCGTTTTTTTTCTAATGCTCGAATCGATTTTTATTGCAGAGTGCTCTGTTGGATCTTCTGGGCTCGGCCGATCTCGGCATGCCGATGCCAGTCTCGGCTTCGATGGGAAGCCTCGAGCCAACGACGCCCGCGACGACTCCGGTAGTCAGCAATAACGATCTTCTCGATTTGCTTGGCGGACTCGATCTTGGCAGTCCGTCGAGCGCGATTAACGCGGCTCCGTCGCTCAGCCAGCAGCAACAAACACAGTCACCGACCCAGTCGCTCTTCAGCCCGACCAATACCTCAAACTTCCTCGTTAACGATCTGCTCAATTCGTCCGCGAGCGAAAACGGTACGGTTCATCATAAGAAAAACCTTATCTTCACGACTTTTTTTTCCTTGATAGGTAACATCGTAATTGTCATTTGTTTATTCACAGAAGTCCCAAACATGGTTGTTCTCGACAAAGCGGGCTTGAAGATCACCTTCAAGATGGAGAGACCCACCGACACTCCCGATCTATTGGTGATAAATATGCTTGCGTGCAATTCCGGGACCACACCGTTGACGGACTTTCTCTTCCAGGCTGCAGTTCCTAAGGTAATCCATCGAAAACGACTCGGTTTTTTGTGTGGGTTTTTTAAAATTTATTGAAATACTTGCATACTATATTAACGTGTTTCCATATTTTTCTCTACTTTCGACAGACATTCCAATTGCAAATGCTATCTCCTTCGAGCACCGTGCTGACGCCATCAGGCCAAGTAACTCAAGTCTTGAAAGTTTCGAACATCAACAAAGTGAGTTTGAAAATAAAAATATTTTTTTCCCGATTTCGCTACAACAACCACATTCCTTGTCTATTATTGAGGAATGATCATTATTACCCTGTGCGCATTCGCAGTACTGTTTCATTACTCCCTAGGGAGTAATTGAGCTCATTATTCCCTCTGAAAGCTCTGAAAGCTCTGAAAGCTTGTAAAATAACTAATTCCTCTCGCTCGTCGATTGATTTATCTCGGTCTTTAAATGATTTCCAATTCTTGTCTTCTGAGATTCTGGACAAGGTGAAAATTTGACTCGCTCTTGCAATATAATTCGTACGTTTCAGGCATCGCTCAGAATGCGACTACGGATCTCTTACACCGGGTCATCGGGTCCCGTGCTCGAGCAAACCGAAGTGAACAATTTTCCGATACAGCTGGGCAACGCGCAGTGACAGGACTACATGATAATGAACAAGCGAATTGTACATACGCCTGCCTAAAGAAACGACGCGAGGTGCGCGAAAAGTCCTCGAAGATCGAACAAAGACAAAATGAAAAAGGAAACCTCGCCCACGAACCGTCGGTCAAACAATAATTAACGCCTTGGCTGAAGCTCCTCTGCGCGACGATACAATCGAATTTGAGAATTGATGAAAAAAAAAGAAGAATGATATTTGCCTGTGACGATTAATTAACGCTAGTTAAGAAACAAAACAAAAATCGAATCGAGACAAGTAAGAAAAAAACAGCAAGCGTGCTCTTCGCGATCCTCGTCGTTGTTTCTTCTTTCATTTAACCCTTTTTCTACAATGCTTGTATAATTAACAATGGAAAAAAAATGCGAGCCCACGAGCGCTCCATTATTATATACTGTAAATATTAGATATATATATACCGTCGCGATTTTTTGTAGCGAATTGAGAAAAAAACCGCGGCTTATTCTAACTGAGTCAAAATAACAAAAAAAAGAACGAAGATGTCGAATTTGTGCGAAGGGAAATAATTCATCGTCTTAGTATTCTCTGGTGAAATTGCACTCACTGGCCAAGTTCGGTTGAATTTCTCCATCAAGTTTCTTTTGTTCATTTTTTTTACCGAAAATTTCGAACATTGGAGGGCCGATGGCTGTTGCTCTACTTACCATTTTTTTCCTTCATCTCTCGATCCTCGAGAAGATATTCCGGTGATCGATCGAACCGACTGGCGCGTATGATGCGACACCGTTTTGGAATGTCGAAAGCAACGGCTTGTTTTAAGTTTTAATTATCGCTCGACGGTGGAAATTTTGGTCTATGAGCGAAATTGAGCGAAAAATGTACTTAAAAAAAACAACATCGCTAGTTTTATTATTAGCGAATTTCGAAGCAGGAATGTCTGTCGGCTGTGTCTGTGCGCTCGAGTCCCCGCGACAGTTATTAACATAGTAAGATTATATTGTAGTCAATCCTTTTTATTTCGCGAGCGATACATTATTTTTTTTTTTAAGCGCGTAATGTGAAAAGCAGAAAAAAAGTGAATGAATTACGCGTTCAAAGCAAGTGAGAAACTTTTTTCAGTATAGCACGCATTGTAGCTCCGTCCCTCGTGTTAATTTCGTGTGTATGCGCGCGTGTGTGTGTGTGTCCTTGTATGGAGAAAGCGCTTTTTTTTCTCGCGTAAAACCAATGTCCTTTCGGTGTGCGATTCTTTGAGATTTCTCGAGCTTGCGACAGACACAAAAAAAAACACGCCTTCGGCGCTCCAATGTCGGAGGGACGAGGTGGCAATAAGCTCTGCCTACATGTTCTATCATTATTATTACATATTAGTTTTATAAATATGATTGTATAAGTAAATATATATATATGATGATGATGATGAAAAAATAAGCAAGAAATCCAAGCGCGAGGATTAAACGATTAAACGAGACAACAAAAAGCTGTATATACTTTTTAGTGAACCAAGGTGTGAAAATAAAATGTATTTTTATTCCACTAAAACAAAAAGTAAAAAGGTTGCGTTACTTTTCCGAATTCAAAATATGTGTCGTTTTGTTTTTTATTTATTCGAACATTATTTGACAATTATTCGGTGAAAAAAAAAAATTGTTAGAGCTTCTTAAATAGTTTTATTTTGTTATTAATGGATTTAAGTTATTCACTAATCGACAACACTCGTTCCCACCTGATTGAACAGCCTGTCCTTAATTATCTGAGCCATGAGACCGTGAATGACTTCGATAGTGGTTTTGCAACTGTCCCGTGTGGCTTTGACGAGCTTGTCCTCGCCTCGGCGCTCGTGTACGTCGTTGACGCCGAGGACGAAAGCGCCGCGACCGAGAGCCACCTCGGACTGTTCGAGCTTGTCGGACAGATCGAATATCTGGCCGGTCGTGTAATCGGCGTTCGTCAACAGACTCGACGAACTCAGTGTGTTCACCCAGTACTTGTTCCACAGCGAATCGAGCAATCGACGATCGAGCGACGATTTGAAATAAGTCACTTCGAGGGAATAATATTGCTTGCAGTGAACACCAAAATCTTCGATCTTGTTTAGAGGTATGGTCTGATACTCCGATGGCTCTTCCATAGCTGGTTTATAGCCCTGTAATAAATATACAATGGTATATTATGCCATGAGGGAGGGAAATGCGCAATTGTAGAAATCGTCCACTCAAATTTAGTTCAAACTTTCGATCGGTTCCGAATTGTGTTTTTTTTCGTGCATCACGGTTTTATTTTCGAAATCCGATGTTTGCAGCGTACCTTCGGATAAGTTCGGAATGCGCCAAGGCAAACTTTTCCAGCCGAGATGGTCCTAACGGGATCTATGACTATCGCGACGAAGGGCTCTTGGAAATTTTGATTGAGCATCTGCGTCGACACGTCGATTCCGGATAACCAGCAGCCGTACCCGGGATGACTGTGGTACCAGCCAATGGCGTTCTCTTGCCTTCCGACCTAACAAAAGTTAACATTTTTGTTAAACAAATCATCTATTTTTATAAAATTTTCGGCAGGTTGCAACGGGACGAAAAAATTTGTAAATATATGAGGACCTGCTTAGCAGCTTCAATGTAAGCGGTCATGTATTCGTACGCCTGTGCCTGAGCATTGACCCTGGTCTCGGTACCCTCGACTGGCAGGGCGAAGGAATCCATCACCAGCATCGTGTTGGCTGTGACTTTGCCCAACAGAAGTCCCATCACCTCCAGAGTTCCGCCGGATCGGGCGTGCATTACCATTTTCAGTAACGCCAGAGCCGAAATCTTGATGTCTTTAAAGAAGTGTGGACTATAAAAAAAAAAAAAAAGATATTAAATTGACAAGGCAAAACCAGGCAATAAGATGGTGCAAAGCAGAACGAATATCAGGATCACATTTATGACCCTGAAGATATGTGCAAGAAATTAAATTTCATTAAGTTATAACGCCTGTGTTTGCATCGCACAAACTTTGCTCGGGAAGTTTGCTTAGAATAAAGCATTGTAAAATTTATTGTAGACTAAAATTCTACAAAACATTTTTTTTCCCCGAGGTGGTGCACTGTGAAAGACTTGTCAACGACGAAATTTGATGTTGTGCAGATATCGTGCCAGTTGAAACTAGGATCGGACAGGATTTTTTTTTTATTACTCCTTTTCCCATGGTTTAGCAGCGAGTATGTCCTGCTGCTCCTTTTTGTCGTATCTGTATATCTCGTCGATGGTGCTTATCGTCTCTACGTTGTTCGCCATTTCCCATGTCTTCTGTGCTATCGTCGTCTGATCGCTCGACGTGCTCGCCATTACTTTCTTGTCCTTGCTGTAAAAATTCAAACGTCGATCGATCAGGAATAAAACAATTTTTAACAAAATAACAAAAATCGTAATACGAATCGCCGAAAATAACCTTGCGAAAAAGTTCAATGTATCGTTCTCCGATGTATGTATAGACTTAATAAAAAAGTTGATATATTTCGATAACCAGCGAGGTGTCAGTAAGTTTGAAGATATTATCTTGGTGAAACTTACGTGATATCAATCAATAATATGAATTAAACAGACGAAGCTGATCATAATGCAAAACATAACCTAGCAAAAAAATTCGATGTATTGTTCTCCGATTTTCGTATCGGGTTAACAAAAATGTTAATGCATTTTTATGTACAACGAGGTTTCTATAAGTTCGAGGATATTATTGTAGTGAAACTTACGTGAATTCAATCGGTAATATCAATTAAACAGACGTAGTTGAGACGCAGCGAGATCTTCGAACGATCTTCGTAAACAGACCCAACCTATCTGACGTGACACTAGACGATTTCGCCAATGGGAGATGGGACGAAAAAAGTTCAGCCAGCTGTCCCGTGTGCGGTCTCGTGTTTTCCACGACTCGTTCGCAGAGCTCGAGAGATCAACGATTGTTCGATTGTTCGTCGTGAACCCGCGCGGGGATTCCACAATCAAGGAGAAACATCGAGGTAAGCGGAATTAGCTCGAACATTTATTAAACATCGGAACAAGAAGACAAGACACGAATGGTCGCTTGCAATTTGGTCAACTCGCCACTTAGGTTATGTTGAACCTTGCGTTTTGTAGATTCTCGTACAGTTTCTTCGTATTTGTATTATTTTTTTTTATTCCAAAATCACTTATCCGCTCCTGGCATCTCTGTGTTACTGTTTTCCGTGTTAATTGCATTCGGGTCCTGACAAAGGTACAAGGACACGTTGCAATGTTTTGTTTTTCCACTCGTGCAGACATGCTTTATCGTGAGAACCGCTTAGCGAGATTTATCACACCCTTACGCAATCATAAGGACTAATCGAAACTGTTATCGTCTTTCCCCATGTATACAATTAATGACTAGATCGTGTCGTAAGGATTCAATCTAAATCGTTCTCAGGTAATTGTTTTTGGAAGGAAGAACAAAAAGAAAACGAGTAATGAACAATAATGTGTAATATTGCATTGTTTCTTACAAATATCGCTTCTTTTTGCGTTAATTGGGCTATAATCATACATTTTTCGACGGAAATAAAAATAAGGAATTCTTTTTTTCGCGCCGGGAACAATGAAGAAGACAAGACAAAAAAGAACAGAAAAGAAAGAAAGAAAGAAAGAAATGAACAAGGGAAAGGGATGAAAGAGAAAAAAAGAAACAAATAAAAAAAAAGAAAGAAAAAAGGACACTGGTCCATTATGCCCCGCTCTCCCCAAATCTGTACAAAATATCTCAAAACCGCGTCAAAAGCAAAAAAAGAGTACTGCACTTCCAATATTAAATTCATTATGCCCCGAAATTAATTTCACCGCTCAAAAAAAAATCGAGTAAAAATTTGTTTTCATTCGACACGCATATCCACCGAGCGTGTCCACGCCGCAGCGTTTATGTCCGCGAAAGCGCGTTCCGTTATAACGTTGCCATGCCATTATCGATTCCGCGAAGGTTGGGTGACCACCTCTCCGTCTCTCTCTGGCTCTCCGTGCAGGGCGTGGGGTCTGAGTGTCCTATATATCGACGTCGCCGTCGTGGCCGTCGTCGTCGCGTTGGGCTTACGGCGGAGTCGCCAGTTCGCGTCGAGCAGCCCTCTTCCATCGGTCGAACCAATTTGTCCCGTTCACGACGCCGTCCGTCCTTTTTTTCCCGTCTACGAACAATCGCCCTCCCGGAGTCTCCAATGACCGCCTCTCCCCCCTTCCGCATTCCCCTCGCGATTCCCCGCCTCGTCCTCGCCGTCGCGCCGTTCCGTCCCCGATAATTCGCGATGTCACGCCGATCTGTCCGTCCCCGGAAGCTCCCCGAGTTCGCCATAGCCGTAAACTCAAGCCCATCGCCGATCTCCGAGAAACCGGAAGTGCACGCTCATCGACAAAAAAAAACGTTCTCGTTGACCGTCTTGCGAGATCCGGTGTTTCGCGATGTCCATAATCGACCGTAATGCGAACCGTCGCACCGTCGCTCACGTCGGCCGCAGCAGCACCGGAAGTCCATCGGGATCGACGCTCACGCTCGATTCCACGTCCGCTCGACGGCGCGCTTTGCTGCTGCTCGCTACAGGAGACTTTGGCACCGCCGGAGCAGAGGCGAACCCGACGTCTCCACGGTCTTCAGTTGCCCCTCCATCCTCAACAAGTGGTCGGTTGGTTGGTGCTTCTGGCAGTGACTTCCGGCACGTTCGCGATACTCCTGCCGAATCTCGCCGCCCCAACGCTGCGCCGTTGCTTCAGCTGCGCCATCGGCGCGAGTCTCTCGGTCCACGTGCTCTCGCATCTCGCCGCTCTCCTTCTCGATCCGGCCGACCCACAGGTGCGCTCACGTCCGAGCAACGTCGTCGTTCCCGAGTTCGACCGCACCCGGCATCTTCACGTAATCGAGAACGGCCGCTGCCACTTGTGCAACATAACTACGAGCTCGAAGCGCACGAAGCACTGCTCGGTGTGCAACAAGTGCGTCGGTCGATTCGATCATCACTGCAAGTGGCTCAACAATTGCATAGGTCGTAGAAACTACGGTGCTTTTCTTGTCTGCATAGTGTCGGCGATCGTCGGTTCGCTGACGATTTCCGGTCTCTCGGTGCTCGAGCTGACGCTCGCCGGTGTAGGAACGACCGGCTCGAGCAACGTCACGATGGACAACGCGACGCTCTCGCTTCTGCCCTTGCCAGGCACCGGTTCGCTCGTTATCATCTCCGTTGTCGGAGTCCTCTCGGCAATCGCCGCTATACTTCTCATACATCTGTGCTTCTTTCACGGTTATATAGCCTGCCTGGGACTCACGACCTACGAGTACGTGAGAAACAAGAGGGAGAGAAACGCCGTGAACAACGCTCTGCAGACTAATTACCCGGCCAATGGAAACCCCAATCCGTCCTTCTGCGCGCAATCCTCAGCGATACCGGGTAGTTCCGAATTACCTGTGAGATATCATTTCTGCAACAGTCTCACGACAGAGGCCACGACCCACAGTCAGAGCGAGGCGACCAGAAACGTCTACATATGCTCGACTCACGCCCAACCTAACGGCGTGAGCCTAGACGGCCGGGCGAACGACGCACCGGGCGCCGGCAATCGTGAGAAACGTAATTTTCATTTGTACTTCTCTTACGAGACACGCGACGATGCGACGTCCATTGAATTGTCCTCTTCGCAGACGATCCTCGGAAGCGAGACGAGAGTCGCCTCGATAGATCCGATGGATCTTAAACCGTCGACACCTTCGCCGGTTTCCTGTTGCTTCTCGATAATGAACCATCACGCTTGGACTTCCCATAATTCCAACAACGAGGGGCAGCAGAGGAGCGTTTCGAAGACCAAGAAAATTCGACACGGCAGTGCCGACGGCGATAACGAGAAGAGCATACCGAGATCGTGCACGACCGTCAGGCGTATACAGACTTTCTTGAGGACAAGGTTGAGAAAAAACGCCCGACAGAGGTCGCTCAACTCGGACGCCTCGAGAGGAAGGAAAAACAAAGTCACGCCCATTGCGAGTCCCGAGAGCGGCGAGAAGGAGGAGGAGACTCCCAAAGTCGTTCAGAGTCCAGCTCACCAGCAACCGAGCCTCGATGCACCGGCCAGGGAAGAAGACTCGACCGTCATCGCCAGCAGACCACCGGTCAAACTTCCGCCGTTGAATCTACCGGCGAAACCGCGCGTCGCCCAGCTGAACGGGATAACCGACAGCACCGTCGACGCCGTTCTCACAGGAATCACCGTGCCGAAGAGGAGTCAGCAACATCTGAGAATACGAAGACCCTCCTTTCATCGGAGGCCGAGATTCAAAATGGGACCTCACGTCACGCAGACCGCGCAGCTTTCGCCGATTCCCGAATCGGAATTGTCGAAACCCGCGTCGCCGAGGTCACCGCCCCAGCTCAAACACTTTCCATTTCCGCCTGCGCAGAATTGAGGCGGAGGATTTGTTTTTTTTTGAGCTTTGACGATGGTCCGTCGCTTGCATGCCGATTTTTTCGGGGTCTGCGCGAAGATAGCTGAGGGAGTTGCGACGAACGATCTTTGGAATTACCGTGCGAATCTGTTGGCCGTGTTCGCACACTGAGAGAAGGATCTAGTAAACACTACCGATTATCTAAGAAAAATTACCATAGCACATAGTAGTAGAGCACTAGAGCACCGCGTATGGCGGAACGTTTCAGATTCCCTATACATTTTTAGCATAATATCTACGAAAAACTCTTATAAATCCGGTGCTTCCTACCATAGGTGGCGCCCTAGTTCCTTTCTACTATGTGCTACGGTAATATCTCTCAAGCGATATAGTCATATTTATTAGATCCTTCTCTCAGTGCAGGCACATTGTTCGACAATATGATAAAGTATTGACAATGTTTTGTGCCACGTCCGGTTCGAAAATCTCAATTTTCTTGCCAGATACGGACGCAGATTCGTATGGTAATTTCAATGTCTGAATGCGGTTAGGTCGACGTACTGTTGCCCCATCCCTGACAAGGGTAACATTTTCGCTATGCGCACGACCTACACAAGCTCACCGGACAAGTGTGTATTGCGTATATACATGCAAAAAGCTGGGTGTGCAAGTTGGGACGGAGCTGGCCGGTAGACGGCGCTGATAGAATGCATGTACACGGCAATACCCGCTCAACCGGAAGTTCTATGTAAGTTACGCGCATAGCGAGTTGGTGCCCGAATGCACAAGATGTTTTGGCAGTATATCAGGTGGACACAGAAAAAGTAAACACAAAGACAACTCGAACGAAGAGTGCACACCGTGAATGTGGGGACGCAAACATATGACCACGAATAGTTTGTACACCAAGCCAACGGTACACTGATGAGAGTGAACACACTACCAACTGAACACTCAACAACTGCACACAAATGACCGCACACTTCAGGGGGGCTATTCTCGACTGATATCCCCATGATAGATTACGATAACCCTACATAGACTATTACCGAGTTTCCTCCGTGAGTGAGATCGAGCCGAGATTTATTCTGAACTAGTGGAAAAATTCTAGTAGACTCAAAATTCACTTATGGGATTGGCTATTGACTAGAAAGTTTCGAATTAACTACAATCTTGCCACTAGTTTAGACTCGGTTCAGTCCGTTCTCAGCTCCGGTGGAGACTCAGTAATGGGCATTTGAGTCAGTGGCCTGAAGTGGTCTGCACTTGTGTTGAGTTGTCGAGTGTTCAGTTGTTGGGGCGTTCTGTTGGTAGTGTGTACACTCTGTCGGTGTTGATTTGACTTGGTATAGAGCCTATTCGTGATCATATGCTTGTGTACCAACATTCGCGGTGTACAGTCTTCGTGTCGACTTTTTCTGTGTCCACCTGATATACGGCCGATGTTTTCAATACCATTGGACTGAAGACGGAATGTGAGGCGGACGATAGGTAGAAAAACATGACGCGATTTAATTTTCGAGACGATGCAATACAATTCGTATTCCTTTCGTGAATGATCGGATGCATAATTGATTGAACACAACCAACACAAAAAACAACATTTTTACGAAAATGATTTTTTGACTTTGAAGATATTTACAATGCCGATTTACCCATCATCCATTCCCAAATAGACTAATGTTAAAACATTGACGACCGCAGACGTTAATATTTCGTCTTACATTTCGTTTTTAGTCAGATGGAACTGAAAACATCTTATGCATTCGGGCACCTACCTGTATGTTACCCGCTGATAACAGACCGTCCTCCGGTTTGTTAGCCGGTAGAGAAATGCTACGAATCGCGTAAAAGCTTCTGAAACAGATGAGGGTCGGAGAGAAGTTTTATTAACATAGATAGATTTATATAAATAAATAAATAAATAAATATATATATATATATATATATATATATATATATATACACATATATATATATAGAATAATTGTTAATAACGTAGAGAACGTAGAGAAGAGGAATACGGATAATTGTTCAATCGTGTGTTAAGTTATTGATTTTATTTTCTAAACACACACAAAGCTTTCTTATTATTTTTATCTTAGAGTAGTTAAAGACTGTTTCATCGTTAGCTTTTTCCGAGATATTTTTAACGCTACCCGTTAGACACGTACGGAATATTAGAGTTTTACAGTTACGTTTTTCGAGATAATGTATGCAGACTAGTCAAACAAGGTAGAAGGAGCTATTCATCGATTTATCGGTGGCGATACGAATCAAACGAGTTTTGACACACGGGTTGTTGCGAAACGCATCACGCGAGTTTAATTGTTCACATTTATTGAAACGCTCGCGAGACAGCGAGCCACAGAGAATGATAATTGATTTTTTACTTAATTTAACAAACGAATCAAAAGAATGGGGAGACAATCAAGCAATCGATAATCCTCGTCGACGCTTACAAAATATTCCGAAGAATAGCTCACGTAAATTTACTTATTAAATCACATCTCTTCTCGAATCTCCTATAGTTTTTTTCCAGTAAATCGTATTAAAAAATAAATTCAAAAATAAAAAATAAAATCCTACTGGATTTCTTCTTCGGGCAGAATTTTCGGGTGATTTCAAGTTTTCTTAATGCATGCTGTAGGTGGGAAGAATATTATAGAAAATCGTTCCTAAAAATAGACGACTTGTGTTTTTAATAGTTGGAGAGAAAAAAAACACTGAACAAATGAAGACACTGTAGAGAGGCAGCGAAGGTGTTGGCACGTTTCTTGAACGAGAATGAGTTCGAAAAATAACGAAAAAAATCAAATTTAATCAGAGCTAGAGTGGTGCTCGAAAGAAACGAAAGATTGGTGGTGGCGAAAGTAGAGGATCGATCCGTCCGCAATCTCGATCGCAAATCTACACACACCCGAACGGCGCGCAATCAAATCGAGAGAAACGCGTTTCGTCCGCACTATATAGTTTCAGAATGAAAAACAAAAAGTAAAAAAAAATAATAATTTAACGAACTTTAATTGATTTTGTAGATGCTAACGATATGCGTCAAAATATTTCGAGTAATTTTATACCAATTATTGTACATAAAAGATATTTGGTAACGACGTTGATAAAAGTTAACGTATTCGAATAAACGAAACTATTGAAAGTGAAACAACGTAGTTTAGATTTTGTACTCTGCAATACTGTGTTGTAATAGCGATGGAAAGGGGGATAGACGGTTTTTTTTTTATAAGCATATTTTCCTTTCGGTGCACGATCAGTTAATAGGTTTTACGCAGAGTTGCAGTAGTGGTATAGTAAAAGCCGGGTACGGCTTGGTACAGGAACATCGAGTCTCCCCCTTCGTTCGCGTGACAATCCCATCATCCTCGTTTGCACACGATAGTAAAAAATCAATTGACCCCGTCCAGCCAGAGACGGAAATAGCTATTTATTTCTCTACATTATCCAAACAACTAACTCTACCCTCTCTATGCACTTTGCAATGACCATTTTTATCGTTAAACAAAAATTGCATGATAGTCTCAAAAGATTTTTTATTTTATAGATTCGAAGAAAAAAGTTCTGAAAAAGTTAATTATTTATTTAACATAATTCATCAATTTTTATAAATATTTTGTTCCGATGTTTGTTTCTCCAGGAGGTAGCGATTTGATGATGCAAGTATGATTTTACGTTTTGGGTTTACCGTTCTTCCTCAGATAACGAGAACAGACCCGATGGACAACGCCGAGGACGAAAAAGAGCGTGAGTATATGATTGCGAGAGAGTACAATTTCTGGAGGGAAGTTTTGGGCTCGCCTCGTTACGTCGTAGCGCCAATGGTCGACGCGAGCGAGTTGCCCTGGCGATTATTGTCGCGAAGACACGGTGCTCATCTCTGCTACACGCCGATGTTACACTCGTCGGTATTCTGCAGAGATTCGAAGTACAGACGGGACGCCTTGGCCAGCACACCGGAGGATCGTCCTCTCATCGTTCAAGTGAGCATTAATATTTGTCCGGAATGCATTTTTTTTTACCGGAAGTGAGATACTTCCGCCACCCTTCACCAATCGCATTCCTAGCAACTGCTCATCCATCCCAAATTCCGTTCCATATGCTATAATTTTTCGAAATTATAGCATATGGGATGGTATTATATTATGGCATAATAATAGAGGAATCGTTATCAGGGCGCGGGAGGCAAGTCCCTAGAGGCACTTGGAATAAGCAGGGTCTGGGTGTTCCTTAGGGAGACGCACTGAATTCTTGACAATTATGACTAATAAGCAAATAAATACCTGTCCAAAATTTATTTAGAAAGCAGATAATTAAAAAATAAATTTATCAACTTCATTACAGTTCTGCGGCAACGATCCGGACGTCTTGGTGGAGGCTGCACTTCTGGCCGAACCTTATTGCGATGCTATCGACATTAACATCGGCTGTCCCCAGGCTATCGCCAAACGCGGACACTACGGCGCTTTCTTGCAAGATGATTGGGAACTATTGAAGAAAATTGGTAATTTTTTTTTAAGCATTTATCACAGACAAGATTGGTCCTTCCAAAAGATTGTAGGACATAAAAGTTGTCAACGTAGGATCGTACATATTTTTACAAGAATTTGTCACATAAAATTATATAGAATTAAATAGAATTACCGTGTGAAACTTTCAGTGAGCAGTCTGAGGAAAGAACTTCGGATACCAGTGACTTGCAAGCTCCGAGTCTTTCCGGAAATATCGAAGACGATAGAATACGCGAGAATGCTCGAGGCTGCAGGAGCGAGTCTGTTGACCGTTCACGGGCGTACCCGCGAACAGAGGGGACCGTTGACCGGACTTGCTTCGTGGGAGCATATTAGAGCTGTTAGGTAATAATAAATAGTACATTACGATACTAGTGCGATAAAACTTTTTCTGATGAGTGTGTCATTGTTCACTTCCGACGCCGGAAGTGAACAATTACATAATATATGTAATTCTACATGAAATATGTAAAATTGGATGATATATGTGAAATTACATATATTATGTAAAAATTACATAAATATATGTATACATGAACCCGAAGATTTTTTAATTTAAAAACATTTCTTAATAGAGAAGCTGTGAGGGTACCGATGTTCGCAAACGGAAACATTCAGTGCGTCCAGGACGTGGAGCGTTGCATCGTCGAGACCAAAGTCGAAGGTGTGATGACGGC
Source organism: Ichneumoninae sp. B BG-2022a (assembly GCA_030522725.1). Classification (NCBI taxonomy): domain Eukaryota; kingdom Metazoa; phylum Arthropoda; class Insecta; order Hymenoptera; family Ichneumonidae; species Ichneumoninae sp. B BG-2022a. Next base: position 26,302 of record JAPYZD010000652.1, read on the forward strand.
CGAGGGAAATCTTTACAATCCTTGTATATTCGAGTCGCGTTATCCGCCAAGTTGGGAAGTTGCGCACGAGTACCTCGACCTTGTGGACCGTCATCCGGTTCCGTCATCTTACGTCAGAGGACATTTGTTCAAAATTTTTCAACATACGTACGCTATTTAAATTTCAATAACGATCCCGATGGATACGTCGTGAAAATCGCGGCATAGCTTTAACTAGATAGTCAGACTCTGTTTAGCAGGAAACGAAGAGGCGAGGGATCTTCTTGCGACAAATTCGACGATGGAATCGTTCAGATCCGTGGTCGAGGCTGTGAGGAAACGATATCTTCCGTATCATGAGGGACGAATCCGATGGCCGGAGGATAAAAATGGTTCGTTATATTAGTATTTACAAAAAAAAAAAAAATAAGTACCGTTAAAAGGCAAATAACGTTATGATTCAATTTTTATCTGTCCGACAGACTACAACTTGGAGCTACCACCGTGGCTGTGCAAAAGTTACGTGAGAGATTCGCCCGAGGAACATATTAGCAAGATTGAAGCTAAGAGAATAGAAGCGGTAAGGCCTATAAAAAAAAATCTCTTGAATTCGGATTGAGTTAAACACTCGTTGATTTTTAAAAATTGGTATTGAAGGAAAAAACGTCGTGCAAGCGCGAATTTACGGATCCCGATGGCAACCAGGTGTCGAGAAAACGTTTAAAAAAATTACGGAGAATATCCCGAAAGCCCAACAGAAATGTACCGACTTTCAAACGTGGGACGGATTTGTGCCACGACTGTCCGAATCCATTGGTGCGTGTTAATTGACCGATAAATCAACAACAAAAAAGTAGAAAAAGAAAAGAAATGAATGTACGACTTTTTCAGGGCTCCAAGTGCGAGTACAAGCTCTGCCGTCAGTGCTGCAGAAACAAGTGTTTCACGGAAAATCTTGATTGTCCGGGACACAGAAATTTGACGAAAACTCGAAGAGAAATGGCTAGAGAATTTTCCGTGAAAAGAAAGGATATAAAAGACGTCGAGATTTGACATCGAACTTTTAGGTAAAATGATATTTTTCAATAAATACATGTAAATACGATCAATCCGAACTATCTTCTATTTCGCCTCAATCGACGTAGAAAATTTGACTCGTTACAAGGTTCAGATATTACTCAAAAAAATGAAGGAAACTTTGTATTTTCATAGTCATCGTGTGTACTATTTACAAGGCAGATCCTCCCGTGCGTATCTCGAGAGGAGGCAAAATGGTGAACTATTTTACAAAGTCATCGATCTATAAATTATAATACAGTGATGTACAATCGAATTGAATGACAGACGCGTTTCCTCTCATCAACAACACTTTGTACACTGTCGTTCTATCTTCGAATCGCGATAAGCTCGTAAGAGAGTTTACTTGTTTTTTCTTATGCGGACGAAGCAGTCGGCGTTAAAATTCTCGTTAAAATGTTCAGAGCACCGTCCTCACTGTCTCGCTGCTGGTCCGTTTCCACGTACAGCTGCGAGTCCGTTTGATCTTTCGCGCTCGTCCAGTACTTCTTGCTGAAGAGCATCATCAGCATCAGAGTCGGCAGATGAACCAGGGAGAAACGAAACAATTTTCGGGAACTCGCGCTGTCCGAGTGTTTGTTGAATTGCACGGCTGCGAACGAGAAATTTACGTAATTAGTAGAGTGTGAATTTATTGGCCATTTTTTTTACACGTTTATTATATATAAACTTAAATCGCATCTATACTGCCAATTGGCCATCGACGAAAAATCACCGAAAAATCAACTTTCGTTTGCATTTTAAAACAAAAATTGATTCGGATATCTTACCAAGGTAGAGGAAGTAGGCGTTGAGCGGTGTAGATCCGACGGCGAACCACCAATTCGTCACGTCGAGCGCAGGTGCAAGATAAGAAAGACCCATAAGCGCGGCGGTGTAACGCAGAGCGGTCCGTCGACAGAGTCCTGGATTGGTAACTGCCATCATTCTGTAACCGGCTCGCGAGTAATCAGGACGGAGGTTCCAGGAGAGCGCGTTGAAATGAGGGAATTGCCAGGCGTACAGCATACCGGACATTATCCATGCACCTGGGGCGAAAATATCGCCGGCGCAACCGGCCCATCCCATCAGCGGTGGTATAGCTCCAACTGGAAAATGTTAACTATCAAGCAAAAATTGATACATTATTGGAGATGGCGGAAACCGCAATACATCGATAAAAAAAAAGGTGCAAAGTACTTCAAGGTGCAAAAATGTGCACATGGTTTCCTCATTTATAGTTATAGTTATAGCCATTATAAACCATGCAAATTTGCCATACACACACACATACATCCCAACGTCAGGTACAAATTGCATTTCTCAACGTTTTAGACTAATTTAAGTAGTCGGACATTAAATTCTCGATTTTTTTATATATTTCTTTTTACGAAAACAGTTTCCTCTACGAGGAAGCAAACAAAATGTTATTTATAGATTCGAGAGGAAAGGAGAGATAAAAATACTGACCGATAGAACCGACCCAGGTGTTGAGAATACTGACGCGTTTCATGGGCGTGTAGATGAGTGTGTAGAGAACGAGATTGGTGGCTCCCAGAGCAGCGGTTAATCCGTTGACTTGGAAATACAACGTCGTGAGTCCCGCGACGCCGGTTATCGCCGCGAACATTGCAGCGTGGGCCGGTCTATGAATATCGGAGGAAAAAAAATAAAAATTCGTATTCCAGACCGGATTTTACGTTGAAAGTTAGCACTCCTATCGACTCACGTCAAATATCCTCGAACGAGGACTCTGTTCTTCGTTCTTGACATCTGAGCATCAAACGGAACTTCGAAGAATTGATTTATCGAGTTCGCCGTTGCGGAAACGAGACCCGTGCCCAACGAACACATCACGAAGGTCTGAAGGTCGAATGCCGCAGGCGCAAGGGCGTAACCGCCCATCGTCGTTATTACCACTAGACCTGCAAAAAAAATACAACAGGAAAAGTAGAAAAAAACACCTTTTTTAAATGAATTTTTACCAACGCCGGACAATGTTAAATTTGAATAATTTCATAGAGTATATAAATATATAACATATAGATAAATTCGAGTAAATAGTACAAAAAAAAAAAAAAAAAAAATTGAAAAATGTATAGATATAAGTTTAAGTACAATTTTTCCTAAGCGTAGATTTGTTTTGCTATGCGATACCTACTGGTCAGCCGTATCTTGGATAGCATGAGGCAGTACTTGTGAAGTTTTGTACAGTCCACCTCCACCTTTCGCCATTCCGGTTCTTTCTCCTGCTTAGGTCTCTCCGCGATGTCAGCAGCTGGATCTCCAAGCACAGGTAGTCCAGGGTGTCTGAGCATGGCCTCGGGAGGACACAGTATCATGGGATTCCTCAAAACTGTGCCTATTGGCGTCTTTTCTGATACCACGATGCAGGGCAGTTCCTGCAAAGGGTATTCCTTCGTTGCTGGCTGCTCTGCACTCGCCGAGTACTGAAAAAGCCAAAAAAAAACAATTATTGAAAATCATTGCTGGAAACAAAAATTCGTTTTCGCGCTGCTACGATTACCCCGGTGGCGAGAAACTTCAAAATCGGTGAACATGATGCGTTACGGCAGAGCCTCGGAGGTGTGAGTAGAAGTATCATTATAGGTTTATTGGTTCGGCGATTCTCAGCACAGAGTCGTCCACATCCTGAAAAAAACGATATCTTTGGTGAGTTCTGTCATACGCGATTGCCAATGAAGCTCTTTTCATAAACAAGAAAATGTTCGATCGAATTTTAACCTCGATGATCGAGGTGATCGGCGTCTCGAGAAATATATTCGAAACGCTGTGATGCGATGGTGTTTTTGTTTTTTTTTTTTTTCACGGCAAACATACGAACAAACAACGGACTCACATGTTCGCGACTTTCTTCGGTTATTGACACACGCAGATTGCATAATAAGGAACCCGTCCTCGCGGGCACACTGTCAAAACCACAGCGAACTTGGTGCGGATGCGAAACGGGGTTGAGGAGAGCAGAAGACTTTCCGAACAACTTCCAGCCTAATGTGAGAGGTGGCGGCTCAAGGTAACAAATTTGGTAAACTTTTTTGCGTGTTCCATTTTTTTTTTTAATTTTTAGA
>JAPYZD010000653.1:0-51297 GCA_030522725.1 Ichneumoninae sp. B BG-2022a
TTTTTTTTTTTTTGCGCTGCAACCCAAACGAACTTACGGCGTACAGTTTTACCTCGTGAAAAATGCAGACGCGTACCTTCTATGAAACTATCATAGTAATCATTTTTGAAGCAAGCAATTATTATTAAAAAAAAAATAAATTCCGGGAAACCTCGGGCTTTGTTATCCGTGTTTTTTTATTATTTTTTTCCGCGTTATCGTCGGGCGTATCGGTATTCGCGAGCATCGGAATCACCAGGGAAATAACGAAATGGAAACTGGATGGGGTGTCGGGATCTACATTTTGGTAAATGCTTGGGGAGGGGGGGGGGGGTGCGGGGAGGGCATTATTTTCGGTACTCCGCTATATATGGTTATATGCACTGGCTATTATGTGCAGTGGAGATCACGGTGGATCGAGAGGACCGCGAGAGGGAACAGCGGGGTGAGGCAGTAAAGCCGCGAGTCGGGCGCGTATTTGCAATGAAGCAATCGCTTTTCATTAGCCGGGTTTGCCGGACGAGCGCGGTTGAGAGCGAGAGCCTGCATTGCGAAGCCGCGAGCGCGACGAGGCATTCGTTAATTAATTGGCGCTATTTTCATAAAATGCCGGAGCCACCCGCGACCGCACAGCAAATTTCTCCGCTACCCTCTTCCCTCCGCTCTTTCATCTCTCTCGTCCCGTTTGCGCACTGTTCGATAACGCTGCCCTCCGAGCACAGCACCGGCTTCCTCTCTCTCTCCTCGCTGTCCATTGTTTCGCTGATCTGCATAGTTATTTTGCAGCGCTGGCCCGCGAGCGTCGTGTATACACTTGCTGCTCGTTGAATGGCGACGGATGATTTCGCCTTTCCGAAAGTTTCTGTCCTATTTAACGAGCGAGAGCCTATCCGCAGGAACGAGTAAGAGCTCAGCCAAATTAACCACGGTACAATTTAATGGATGGGGTAATTCCGCACGATATACACAGTAAACAAAATATGTACTTTTTACAACTTATTGTCCACAAACGTGTACAATTTTTTATTTCTTCATTTTCCGATCGTATCATGCGGCTTCTAGTTTTACAAACAAAAGTACAAACTAAAAATGTTAATAACATGGGGAATAAGAGGACAAGTTCATATATTCAAGCCTTAATAAACGAGTTTGTCACTTATTTAACAAAATTATTTTTAGGAAACTTCGTATTCCTGTTTTACGAAATTATTTTCTATTGTGGAGTTTCGAGAGTAGCGTGTTGTTATCACTTCGATGGGTACGAGGTTCGCCTTGTGACTCACAGATACGCTCGCACTTGAATGAAAATTCACTCGCAGGTTGCCAAGGAAAAAGAAATTTATTTCAATTCTACTTTCAATTCTTACAATTCCATATGATTTTGAAAGAACGACGCCGAGACTACCAAAGCGACATGTTATCCCTTCAAACAATTATTGTTTTCTTTGGCAGCCCACAAGCGAATTTTACTTCAGTCATTGATTTCTTTTTTCAGTGCAAACATGCTTACTCAGGAGCCAAACAAAAACCCCGCTACCTAACAATAATTTACACTCTAAAAATAAATTGTAAATCAAATGTACTGAAACTTGAAATTTGCTTGCATTACTTACATCAACTGAACGTTAATGTACTTTTTTCTAAATTAAAAATTCCAGATATTACAATTACAAATCTTTTAGCTGAAATTTACAAAATTAGAAAACACAAATTTTTACTGATCATTTTCAACACACATGTGCTCGAACTTTAAGAAACAGTTGATGTAAAAAAAAAACTTCCAATATCATTCATCATTTTTCATAAAAAAGTTATGTACAGTGCAGTAACATGACATTTTTTTTTGTTTTGCACTATTCGCTGAGCTATTTCTAATCATTTTGCTTCGTCGGCGACGATATTTCTTATACTTTGTGTGTGACTATCGCGGAGGGTCGGTGTAATCGGGTAGTAGCTTTCGACGATTCCCTCGCGTAGCGAAGTGGAAGGGACTGTGTTATATAGTGGAGCGGAGGAAGCGCGAGAAATGGACGAACAATGAATAGAATGGTTCCGAACGGACGGGTAAGCGAAGGTGCCGTCGTTGTCGTCCATGCCCGGTGGTACACGTTGTTCCCGATACAAAAGTCACAATATCACCCTTCTCACACCACGCCGTGTCCGTCCATTTCGGGTAATATGTCGGCTATTAGCCGGCATCCGCCCTTCGCGCTGTACGTAGCCGCGTTCGAGTCGCCACCCCCGCGACTCGACGGGGATCGATCGCACCAGCACAGCCGTACGCTGCTCGACGAGATACACCAAAAGGGAGACGGCCTCGCAAGTTGGTGTGTGTCTCTTTCATTTCCTTCCTCGCACAAAGTGCGATTTGGCGTTTCTGCTCGTGCGAACGAACGGCTAAGCGCGCAAACGGCGCGAGTAACGCGCCGTTTGCTCGCCCGATACGAAAGATCTCGACCGTACAGTGTTTCACATCGACACGAGTGAAACAACGTAAAGTGAGAACGATTAAGACAGCGAGAAAAACAGCCCAACTATTTTCTCGAATTTTTATCCCGACTCCAAAACGAACGAAAATGCAGAGTCACGCGAAGACTAGAATTCCCGCGCGACAATATCCACCTCGTGCCCCGTCTCGCCCGATCCGTTTTATAAAATACGTGTCACAGTTGATTTTCTCGGAGAATAGTGGATTCCACTGTGTATATAAGACGTCTGTCCGCGGTAGTCGGCACCGCGACGGGAGCGCAGGAGTTTCTTTACGATCGACAGTAAAGTCACGCCGTGGCGAAAAGACGAGAATATAAAAAGACAGAGAGAAACGCCGAGAGTCGAATGTCGTCGTCGTCATTCACGGGAGTTTCTTTCTTCCATTCGTCGAAGATGAGGGAGATGAGAGGGGCGTCGAGGGAACTCCGCGGAATATTTCAATATCCTTCGATGATAAAAATTTTAAAGACTCGCGGTTCGTCGACATCTGGAGTAGGAAAGGTGACGAGGGCCGCGAGGAGGCTCCGGAGGAAAGGGCGAGTCGGATTGAGGAGGAGAAAGAGTAACTCCGCGCAGAAGTCTCCGGGACCTCCCGCGAGCTCGGTACGTGCCGAGCCAGAGGAGGAATATTACCGGTGTGCACACCGAGCCTTTTATATCACCAACCTGGTCTCTATTTTTCCCTCCCGTTCGCCCTTCATCCCTATTTTTCGAACTCTCCCTCACACTCCCCGGTCGAGAGGAGTTTCTTCGTATAAAATCCGGAACGATCGAGCGAGCTAAAGTCCTCGCACGGATAGCTGAGTCGACGCGCCCGCCACATCGTCTGCACTCGCCCCGGGTTCATTAGTTCACGCAAATGAAGCAAGACCCCCCCCGGCCCCTTCCTCTCGCGTCGTTCGTTCGCGAAGCCCATGCTGCATGCCGACGAGACCGAGTCGGCCGAAGGACTTTTATCGCGTAATTTTCCGACTTCGAGGCGTCCCTCGGTGACTCTCAACCGCGTCGTTCGCGACTCGACGGTTATCCGACGAAACGCTGAGCGCCCAAACCTGACGCTAACAGTGCGCTAAGCGGCGCTCCTCTGCACACTAACAAAAAAAACAATCGTATGAAATTTAATGTACCGAGCTGGAAATTTTTATGCAAAGACTGGTTATAATAAATTTCGTGTACAATCGTGATGAAAAATTAATGTTCAGTGCATTAAAAGTATTCGGAAAAATGTATTTTTATTGTACTATGAAAGTACTATCATTTTAATAATGTAGTTTAATTGAAATTTAATTTTTCATCATTGCACATTAAACGTAATGTACCAGTTTTTTGCATAAAAACTTTTAGTTCGGCACATTAAATTCACGATTAAAAAATTTGAAATCTCAAAGTCTGACGAAGGGCTTTTTAGTTTTTGTTACTACTCGACGATTTGTTTTAATTTTTTTATAATTCAAAAAGTTAACGTGTAATGATTGAAAAATCGTAGTACGCACCACTGCGAAAGTCGATTGATTCGACAGCTCTCGCGGGGAACGCCCCGCCGCTGTGCCACGGCGAGCTCGCGCGAACGCCGCTCGAATATTTTCCTCGCGTCATCGGAATATTAAGCGATGAAAATATCGTTTCCGGATCCGGGCTATATCACACCCCACCCCGTCGAAATCCAGACCATATACGTTTGCATGTGTGAATATATTCGTCGCTTCGACGATTTTTTCCCATTTTTTTTCTCATGGCATTTTTTTCTCGCGTTTTTTGTGATTTTTTTTTGCGTTACGCGCGGTAACTCGCAGCCTGTCGATCATACGACCAGACAGGCTGCGCGTTACTGCCGCTACACTAACGTTAATACGTACAACAAAAAAGAAGAAAAAAACACGACCATTTTTCATTCACCAGCTAGATACCGTTTTTCGCGATTTATATTTATTGTAATTATTAAATCATACAAGCGAACTATATAAAAAGAATGTATATTTTTTTCTCTGTTTGCAGGTATGTCACTGAAATTATCAGAAGTGCGTCAGATCGATGAGACGCAACGCCCTCCCAAAGGTATTTCACAGCCCTAAGCTACGATATATGTGCGTCACGTTCTCAACACCGTGGAGAAAGATAGTTCCGATAACGAAGCAAGAAAATGAAGTTTCCCTCCTCCTCACGCCATTCATCCTCGCACACACTCCTTTCTCCCTTGGTTCGTTCATTCGGACACGTCTCGGTTTAAGGTGCATCGGCGCGCATACACACATACATACACACACCCCACGCATACGCTTACACGTGCTTTTCACTCCTTTTCTACTCAGACGAGCCACATCGTTCCGAGTTCTCGAGATCCTTTTCGGTTTTTCCTCCCAGTTGGATGTCCGTCCGGATGTCCGTCGTCGGGACTCCCGAGGAAACGTATTTATTTAACCTCCGTACGCTGCCCGCCGCATCGGGGCTCAAATGTGTTCCAACTTTTCGAGAGATGGCGTTCTCCTTCTCTCTTCCCCGAGCGATCTCACAGAGCTAGCGGCGACGCCGCAACGCTCTCCTCTTGCTCGCTCTCTAATCCCGAGGTGCCGCTGGGCACTCGCCGATGCTCATGTCTTCGACCGTACTAACCGTGCACGGTTATGGCTTCCAATCTCGCGAATCCTTCAGAAACCTCTATCTTCATCCTCCCTCGCGGATCCTCTCGGTCCCAAAGTACCTCCAGTGGCGCTACGCTCGTGTACGAGAGCTATCGACCATCGGACGGATCGAAGCTATCCTCGCCGTGGCACACATCGAGCCCGATGCAAGGTCCGTGTGCCGGCGACGTACTCACGAGACGTGTGTGCGGGACGCGAGAGAGGTCTCGCGTGTTACCGAAGGACGCTGGCTGCATCCCGAAAGCAACGGGAGAGCATCGCCGACTGAGGGAGCGCGCGGAGCTCCGCACGTTGTTTCATTTCCTATTCCATTTCCTATGCGGACCATTTAAATCTCAGTTGCCCCCTCGTCTGGGGAGCAAGAGCCGACGCGAGGTTACTCTTCCGCCTCTCGAAAATAACTGAAAGTGGCACTTATCCGTCGTATTTCATCCTCACGAGATTGCACAACCGCTCGCGCAGCTAGAAAATAATAATGCCCCGGCGGCATTCTTTCGCTTCCGTTGGTGGAGTGACTTCTTTAAATTCTTGTGTGTTTTTTTTTAATTCGATACTCCTGGGTGGGATGGCCAATCGAAATTTTTTATTCTGATTTATCGTCGTTCGAGGGAACACGGAATATGTGAGACGGGCAGTACACCCACGCGCGAGAACAGTTTGAGCGACGATCCCACTATTATCGTACGCCGAGATGATGTCGAGGTTACGAGAAGAACCGGGTCGACTGTATATAAATTTTAGTGGTTAATTTTAGGGAACACAGAACTCCAATTTTACATATCTTTTTTTTAATGCCAAGCTTCTCTATTTTATAGTTTTTACACTCGAGTGCACAGTTACGAAAATACAATATTTTATAAAACAATGTACCGAGACTAGATGAGGTCCCTGGAGAGTGTAGCTTGCTCGCTGCCTTTGAAGCGAGTCGAGCGGGCCGAGGCGCCGGCTCTCGTCGATGAATCGAAAGGGGATTGACGGGATTCTTTCGCGCGACCGGCAAAGAGAGGAGAGATCGTAGTCGGAACGGCTTGTATAAATATTTGCTTTTAATTTGATGGATTCATTAGAGACCACGGCAGGCGCGGCGATGACGCTCGGTCTCCGCGCTGTTTTGCAGTCTCCACACCCTCCTTTCTCATCCGCACCTCTTCTCCGCTCACCCTAACGCTTCCCTCAATTTCATTCTGATAACATACATATATATATATATACTGACCCCTTTTTCGTAGCTTTTAATTACCGACAGAGACACGCGTGAGCGACGCTTTCGGTTTACGTACACGAAGGTAAAAATTGACTTTCCCGAAAATTCGGTTCGACCCGGCAAACAAGGCTGCAAATGAAATCTTCCCATCGCTTCCTCCACAAGAAGTCGCAAAGCGTGTGTCGTGATCCCTTTCCCTCCCTTCGGTTCAATTTAGGATCGCCGACGTCGCCGGTTCGTCGATCGACGATCGCTCGCAGCCCTTTTCATCGCCGGCAAAGCCTTCGAACGACGCTCGATCCCTCCCCGATGAAAATGTCCTCCCTCACAGCCTTCGACGCGCAACGATCCCGGACAGACTTCGAGAGTCATACGAACAAAGCCAAAGCTGCACTCGAGATCTTGGAAAGAGAACGCTGACGCGGCGGGGATTAAGCGGGGTGTAACAGGTGGCGTATAACGGGGAGAGGAGGGTAGCGTGTATTGCATCCCCGTTGCCGTGTCTCCTGCCTTTACTGCCTATTTCGTAGGTACGGATACCACGGGTTACGCGCGTGTAACAGTATCACGCAGCGATATACCCTACCGGTCTCGCTCTCGAACAATTCAGCGTATCCAAACATCCATAACGTCTCTGTTCCCCGAGCTGCACGCTCCTTGAGCTAATACGAGCAAACAATGCTCGGCTGTTCACCCCCCTGCCCCCCCCCCCCATTCATCCCTCGCGCTCCCGATGTCGGCGCTTATCTCGGGTAAATATCTTTATCGGCGGAGTGTACGCGATAAGCGACGGCGATGCGAGAGAACGCCGAGTTATCCCGCAGGCAAACACCCCGGGGGGGTTAATCTTGATTTGTCGTTTGGGCGGGTTGAAAGGGGTGGCCGAGATAGGGAATCGAGAATCGAGCCCGGGAAAGCTGAGAATGCAGAGGAGCCACCGGCAAGGTGAGCCGGAGAAGGACCGGCGCTGAAGCTGCTGGAGGCTGTGAGGGATTCGGTGCCCGTCGTGGGATACGTTACGCGAGATAAAGAGCCTAATTCAAAGTGATTCATAAAGATCGTTAGTCATTCTCGGAAGGTCCCGTGGACGGAGTGCCGCCACCGGCAGAGAATATAAATTCACCCGGGGTTTCCTTTTCATAAAAGATGCATCCCGCTGGGCGAAGTGGATGCGCGTCAACGATCTCCGGAAGCGCGCACGCAGTGCGCGACCCAATTTTCCCCGCTTGTTCTCTCTCAGCTCGCCTCGTATAATGAAATGGCCAATCAAAGTTCACGAGTCTGCGGGGAAAACCTGGCGGAAATGCTGTGCGGGGAAAAATATGTCGAATAAAAAGAGGTGGATAAAAAAAATGTTGCTACGAGATTCCGGGCCGGGTATCGCGGACGGTGGAATTGGTACGCTCCCGGTCTTCGCTATCGTCTCGGAAAAACAGGACGAAAATCTTGTTCCTCCTTCCGTGAGTGGCCTCGGCTCCTCCAATTCTCTCATCGCTTATTTTTTTCATCCTCCTCTCTCTCGTGTTACATCCTTTTTTCCACTTCGCTTCACCGGCGAAAAGAAGCTTCCTCCGGGTGGCGGGCGGAGAGAGCGAGGTCGTGAATTCACGAGGGATCGTTAGGGTAGGTAGTACGTAAGAGCCGCATCCTCATGGGGAACCGTGTCTTCCGTTCTTCCTCTTGCCCTCAGCCTCTCGGGCGCATCAGCCAGCTTGTACACCGCGCGACCGGAGCTATCGTTCCGAGGCTCCGGGCGTTCGTGATCCCGGCAAATTTAGAGCCCACTTGCTCGACGAGCAACGCCGGGGCTTCGGTGCACGTATAGGGCACTACTTTCCGTACACCGCGAGAAGGGGCCAAAGCCGTTCTTGATGCTTCTGCTGCTGCGGCTCCTCTCGTTTGCAACGAGGTTTCACGGGCCTCCACACATTGCCCACGTCGATGTATACTTCCTTCGCGTCGTTACGTCCCGGGACCTCGAGACACGGCGCTGGCACGAACGCGTACCGCCCAAACTCTCCTTCCACCCCTGGCGCCAGATCCCTTCTTCTCTCATTCTCCTTGATCCCTCGACATTGACGAGGAAAAAAAAGACACCCGATTACCGCTGAATTTATTTTTCGACCGACCTTCGAATAATCCACTTAAAAATCTCTTCGTGGCGCAAAGAGTTCGATATCAAAACGCCACGCTGAGAGAAGGATCTAGTAAAAATGTCTATATCGCTTGAGAAATATTACCCTAGGCCAAAGTAGCAGGGCATTAGGGGACCTATGGTAGAAAGTACCGGATTTATGAGAATTTTTCGTAGATATTATGGTAAAAATTATTGGAAAATCTGACTTTTCGCCATAGGCGTCGCTCTAGTTCCCTACTACACTGAAAAAAAATATCATTGATTCAAGTAAAATTTGCTTGCGGGCTGCGAAAGAAGTAAAAAAGTTGTTTCAATTCTACTCGGAATTCGTACAATTTCTTACCGAATTATAACAATAACATGTCGCCTTGACAGTCTTGCTGTCGTTGTTTCTATATCATACGGAATTGTAAGAATTGGGAGTAAAATTGAAAAAAACATTTTTTTCTTTGGCAGCCCGCAAGCAAATTTTTTTTCCAGTGTAGTATGTGCTGTGGTAATTTTTCTTAGATGATCGGTAGTTTTTACTAGATCCTTCTCTCAATGCAGATCCACTTTTGGTTGTATGCTTGATGAGGAAATTACTGCGTTTCGAGTTGTGCCGCGCTTTGGTCCGTTACTCCTCAACTTCACGTCCGGCACTATTTTACAAGTATCTGATCGACGATCGACGAGGTTTTCGAGAGATCCGGAAGCTTCGAAACTGCAGGTGCCTGAGCACGAAAAGCCCTACGGGTGTATATTTGACAGTCCGTGCGGCGAGGCGAGAGCATATAAAATGGTTCTAATTTCGTGAGCGGCGTGTTTCTCCGATCGGTCCGAGAGGATCGCGAGAGGAGACGTGGCTCGGGGTAAACGGCTGCACCGCGATGCACTCGCCCTCCGGGGTCCCGCACTCCACAAGCCGAATACAAATTGCACGGCTGCAACGGCCCGGGTAGTCCGCTGATATTGGTATACATTATCCGTCTTATCCACGGCCGGCTGAAGAGCTCGGGTCACGTTCCCGATAAACACCAAATAGCCAGCGTATCTCGAGACCTCCGGGACTCCGATCCGCGAAAATCGAACGTGAGGTTCCTTCGGCTAATTCGCACCTTCAGCCGCACGATTTTGGTCGCCCCATTCGAGAGTCGCCGGAACAATCCTGTGGATTAATATCATCGATGTTTTTCGGAGTGGCTTCTCCCGTTATCTACCTGCCGAGAAAAGAAAGTAATACCAGTCGTAAAGTTCCTTCGCGGGGGCAATTCGAACGACACCCGGAGGAATGTAACCGGCCGGGAAAAGTCCAGGACACTCTCGTCTACCGCGCGCTCGCTCCGCAGACCACGCTCCGAAGGGGACCGAAGTTTCTATACGCCATCGTCTTTTCGTTACTCCCACGACTAGTCGACTACTACACGAGTTTGAGAAAAATCCCTTCGAACTCTCACCGGTCGACGTTATCTCCGCCTGTCTCGCTCATTCCCGATTCTCGTCCCTCATCCTCCGCGTTACATTCATTCGAGGATAACAACGAGGCACGAATTCGTATGCCGTCTCGTATCCGAGAAGGGAGCGGCGAGGGAGACAGATCCAACTTACGTCGCTTTTTATAGCTACCTAATTTGACGTAATGGCCGCCCTTCGGTCCAGCACATGTGTCTTATCTCGTTTGGGATGAAATGGAAAAATTCAGGTCGCGTAAAGACGTCGACAGCTACGACGAAGAGAGAATCTCGCTATCTCGGCGCGGAGGAAAAACAGCCTCGGGTGCGAGGCTCTTCGTCGCCGACGATCTTCAATTTCCGGCACCGGCCGATTCTGATCGCTCGTGACTCGATGCTATGCTCAATTCGGACCGAGGGTTTAACCTTTACGGAAACGTGAAAAAAATATATATTGAGGTATTTTAAATTCGACGTTTTATTTTATTGATATATGTATATTTTACTTTTCCGTATGAAACCGCCGTTACTTTCATGATATTTTTTTTCTGGTTACCTCCACAGTGTTTATGCTCGCGTTCCTTTGTACATCCTCTCTCCGCGTCTCTCTTCGTAATTTCCCGTTTTTCCCGGAGAAACCAGCGACGAAAGGGAAACCCGAAACCGAGTAAAGCGAAAAACCCTGACCAAGGTTTTACCATTTACGTGACTAAAAAAAAAATATTGTGGTATATTAAATTCGACATTTTATATTATACACGCATATCATTTTTATACAATACATGCCAATTTTATTTTTTCCACATGGAACCGTCGTTCCGCTCATGATATTTTTCTCTGCTTACTCCCAGAGTGATTATATACGCGTCTCCCTCCGTCGTCTACCATTTCTCCCGTAGAGAGGAGCGGCGAAAGGGAAACCCGCCGCAAAGTACTAGATTTAAAAAAGATAAAGAAGAACTTTCCACTGGCTTTATTCGACGCCAAAGTTGCGGCTTTGCTTTCCACTCGCGGGTGCATCATTTCAAGTTTAATTTATTTTCGGCGTTGCTCCGCCGCGGTCGCGCGTCGTCTCTAATTATTTTTAAGGCGATTAATCACTCCATCCGCTGCCAGCCGGCGAGTGAACGAGAGGAGAAAGATAGGGAACGGGGGGACCTCCGGGCCGGGCCGCCCGCACTGGAGGGGAGGGGGGGGCTTTGAACCGAAATTGCGCGACGGTACGCCGCGATACGGATTCCTTTGAGCATCCGAAGCTCTCCCGTCCGCTGTGGTCGTCCTCGAAAACACGAAGAGCGCCGACCAAACGAACACCGGACGAAGGGAACCGGCGTCGGCGTTCGACTCACCAGCCTCACGCGCCCGGTCCGCGAGGAGAGAGATACGGAGCTTCGCCGCGAAGCTCTCTTGTCCCGATTTGTCCGTGTCCCCGGCTCCCAATGCATTCGGGCACCCCGCGCCGTACCCGACGCTCCGAGCGTCCCGATGCTGTACCGCCATAAACTTTATGGCGCATATTATTTCCAACTCTCGTCGTCGTAATCGTCGTCGCCGAGGACGCGAGAGACTAACCCCACCTTCACGTATCCTCATGCATACGAGAGGAGCCATTTCGATATTTATCTCCGTCTTATCCGCCGGCACTTTGTGCCCGTTGTCTCTTTCTCGCGTTCCCGAGCTTAAACCCCGAGATTCCATCCCGAGGACGCGTGTATGTTAACCCCGTCGACCGACGCCGTATCAGCCCACCGGAGATATTTCCGAGGCGCTCCACACACACGACACGAGACCGCGGGATCTTTCTCTTTCTCTATCCTCTCGCACGCCGTTCGACGCGGTTCTCGCGAGTCGAGCTTTATTGCGTGCCAGTTAGATTAAGCTCTCTCGCGCGCCTGTCTATGTACCCATACCTCACGCACTCCAACGGCAAGCGAGCAAGCGAGCAAATCATCGCGCGGCTTATTCAACGGGTAGATATGTTCTCGTTATCTTGCGGGAGTGAATGCTTTCTCCACTTGGGAGTTTGTCTATCTGGATAAATTCCGGTTGTTTCCTGCGGTATGAGTTCAATTATGATATACATGCATCACGGTCGTCGGTGGTACCGTATTCCACGCAGATACAAATGCGCGTACCGCGAGGAAATAAATTGTTAGTGTCGTTTATCGAAAAACTTATGTGATATACACGGTAAAAAAGTTTGTACTTTTTAGGTGCAAACTAAAATTGTCAATGACATGGGAATTAAAGGGACCTGTTCGTATATTCAAATAAGTGACAAACTCGTTTGTTTATTTACCAAATTTTTTTTACAAAATTTCGCATCCCGATTTTACGAAATTATTTTTTACTGTGTTCATTTTCGCTGAATATTTTTTTTTAGTCAACTATATTTAAAATACTTTGATACATTGAATGTTTTTAATATTTTATATCCTACGAGTACATCGCAATTTATGTTTGTCGTATCGATCATCCAAAAAAGACGATTTTATTATCATTATTATTATTATTTATTGAATACGGAGCCCTAAGACAGCGGATCACCCAGAAATAAATTGTACGTGGCATTAATCGAAAAATATATCCTACATATATAATTTTCGCTGAATATTTTTTTTTACTCAGATATATTTGAAATTTTTAACATATATTTTTATATCTTGAATATTTTAAATATTTTGAATGCAACAAGTAAACGCCGGCGACTACATCGCGATTTACGGGTTGTCGTATCGACCATGCAAAGAAGGCCAATTTAAAAGATTCCGAATATAGGTGATGTTTGTGCATAAATTTGATTTCCATGGGGAGGTATGCAGTGACGTACTATGCGAGAAATTCATGTCACAGAACCGCGAACAAAGTGCGGAGAAATAAAGATTGATATGAAAAGAGAAAGAATAAGGGATAGGAACGGATGAGGGACTCGTGAGGAGTTCCCGATGCCGTGCAACAGCAACAGAAAGGATCCCGCGAGCGCGACACACACGATGCAGTTGATGCATCATCCGGTGCGTCTGGAAGGATGGCAGGCACATCAGGATCCTATCATAGATAATAAATAATTCATGTCCGTGTATATCCCAACGACGCTTCGTGTCTCTCGTCCGCTTTGGCCTTCCTATGCCACTCGCTCGGCCGTCGCCGCGCTACCATCACCGCCAATGTGTCTGTCCATCCGTCGCCCCCCCCCCCTTTTACTACCGCGACTCTTTCCGTTCTTCGTACTTCTCCGACGCTTCCCTCTTCTCCCACATCGTTGCACTTTATGCAGTTGCACGAGCGAAAACACACTCGTATCCTTTTCGATATTTCCTCCGAACGAGTGTATCGCGAGTATGGAAAACCGGTAACGTTTTATACTGAATTTTCACTCTCTCACACCTGCGACCGAGTTTCTAGTAAATAAAACATTTTTGCGGTCTTTTATTCATTTTTTATTTTATTTTGTATTTGATCCGATAAATGTTGGCAATTTTCCTATTTGCATTTCGAGTAACAGTAAGGTAATTCTATAATTTTACTCGTAGATCCGATTTCGTGTTTGTTGATAATATATCAAATTCACGGTATTCTGAAATAAATAAACCCTTTCAGCCATTTCGCGCACAATACGGATGTACCGCAAGAACTATATTTGAACGGCTTAACGTGGAACCCAGGAAACAAAAAAAACATCCATTTTATCGTCATGGAGATGGCGCGATGAGAGGTAGCCGAATACATGCACGTATTTTTTTGTCAAATATTTTATCGCCATGGATACGCACTCGGTAGAACCACGTTATTGCGAATATTTCGGTACGAATATCGTTTACGTATCTTCATTTACTGAATGGAATGAAAAGTAAACTTTTCAGCGTTTGACGGATTTTTCATTTACATGCGATGTCGATATTGGAGAGAGAAAAAAATGTTGAGGCTGCGGTGTTTAGATAGATCGGCAGATAGGTTTTTCGTGGGTTTTTTAAACTGTTTATTCTCTGGACCCATGTAGGGTCTGCGAAGCACGGAATCGCCCCGTTTTGCTCCTGGCTACTAGTCGTGGACTTTTTACTTCTCCCAAACGTTCCCTGCCCATAAACATTCACCACCTTTTTTTACTGATAATTTCACCATTTTTTCTGATCGATGTGGTATTTTTTTAATACGGTCCCTTGACAACAAAAAATTGTAATATTAACAAGAAAAAATAGAGGCTCTTGTGGACAAGGAATCTTTTTAAAATTGTCAAACCCTTTTTACCGTGCATAAGCTTTTCGGTCTCAGAACGAACTGACCTCTTGGTTCGATTCATTTAATCACCATCGTCTAGCACAACCTTTGTTCGTCATGTTGGTGCGACGATTGGTTTCCGACCGTCAGCCGGCAACCACCGATTACGAGGGTGAGGAACAGCGACGTAAATCAGTTTTTGGAACGACCAAGAACGATTTTCTTATCACCGTAGCGATAATTGAAAATTTATACACAGCGTGTAGTAGCAGAGGGAGACAATGGCGTCCTCGTTCGGTCGGCGTTCTTCGGAGACAGATCGCTACATTAATTCAGGCCTCTATCCTCGTTATTCATGACCGAGTTTATCGGTCGCCTATCCCTGCCCGCGTCTATCCCGACGGATAACCTTTTCACAGAAGTTCGTTTCGAGAGTGACCGAGCACAGAATGCCCGGCGAATAACCGATAAGGTGGGGCGCGCTCGCTCCTCATCGCCGAAAGACTTTTCTTGATTTATCACGAGCGCCGCGCGTTCGCGCGGGGGTTCATTTTATCTCGCGGTATCATCAATTAGCAGCAACGAGCCACGCCGAGAGATAATTACCAATTCCATCTCGTCCGATTAAATTCTCTTTTTGACTCCGCCGCGTAGCGCCCCACCGTTCCGAAAAACTCCCTCATTCTATTCATCTCGCGATATCGGGGGGTAAAAATCTTTCCGGGCGATCGCCAAATTTTCATACGACCGTCGGGGCCGCGCGCAGTCGATGTTCATCGCGTCGTTGCAGGCCGACGGAAAAAAATGCTTCGCTCGACCGTCGGCGGCTAACGACGCGTTTATATCGTAGTGATTTATACGACGCACGTGCATCTCTCCATAGAGCGGTGGAGAGTTTAGCACTCCGGTTCATCCATGCGCGGATGGCGAAGACCGACGACGACCGCTACTATTACGAGAGGGAATTCAGTGACCGGTTCACCACACTATCAAAGTGTTATCGGGTCAATGCCATTATAACGAAGCCATGTGTTAATGCTGAGATAAAGTGGTGCACGCTTGCCAGCCTCTCGCAGCGTTCCTCTTCTTGTACGGTGCACACTCATCGGTCCGCGGTAACGACGATGCTTCGAGGATCGATGACTATAAATTCAAGCTTGGAATGACGATATGTTAGACCGAACGGGGCACTGAAAGAAAGTGAAAAATCCCTATTTCCAAGCTTCGTACATCGCTCTTCATCGACGCTATTAATTACACCCAGAAAAAAAATTTATTTGACGACCACCGTGTATTAAGATTAAGTCAAATATATATTTCATTTAAATAAATATTTATTTAAATTAAGTAAATAGTTACTTAAATGAAATAAATATTTATTTAAATTAAATAAATATTTTACTTATCTTAATAATTTATAATTACTTATCTTAATAAACGTTGGCCGCCAAATAATTTTTTTTTTCCGAGTGCATCCCATCGAACTAATGAATCCCATCGAATTTCCAACCCGTTAAGGATGGATCGCCAGATATTCCCGGGTTCTCCGACTACGTACAACTAAATGTTTCTCAAGAACCCGAATTCGAAAGAAAAAACCATATCCGCGTCTCTTTTGACAACGAAGCATTATAATATCCTAGATAGCAGGTGGCTTCGTAATATCTTGACTAATTAGACCGGCATTGTCGGAGCGAACCCTCGGGACACCCTCCACCAGTCATGAATTAATTATTCTACCCCTCGGAGCGCGCATACTGACCACTCTCGCGCCCCCGTACATCTCCATACTGCGAGGTACCTTTCTCCGAGGCTCTCCGTGGCTTCTCGCACCCACACACATAGCGCTGAATATATTTCCCCAGATGCGCGAGGAAGCCGCCGTAGGACGCGGCCACACCGCAACGCTCGGTCAGCGGATCGGTGCAAAAGTAAACGGCGATTAAAAATCTAATTGCAAAAAATTCGCGGACGATATTAACGATGACGACGGGTATGGTAATGCCGCAGTCGCAAGGAATTCCGCGGGATGGTCCTTCGGGCATCGTTCTCTGAGAATATACGTCATACTGCCTGCTCCGCTCCTCGTCCGGACCAATCGAACCGTCAGACAACTCGGGAGAGGCGAGCAGAAAAAGAACTGAACCGGGAGGCAAACATGAGCATCAGCTCTTCCAGCAGTAGAAGCCACAGCCTCTGGGAACTTCTTGCCGATAGTTATAAATATTTAGAGGGGGCCCCCGACGAGACTCCGTGGAGGAACCCACTGCGGTATGCTCTTCAACTCTCTTTGCGGTCGCTCGCCCCTACCCTGCACTCACTGCACTCTCGAGTTCTCGCTCGGCCACAGTCGAATTCAATTTCGAGAGCTCCCCGAGAGCCGGCCCTAAATTTGCCGCGCTGACTGACGATTCTACAGGGAACTCTGTGACGTCTCCGTGTATAACGGAGCTATTCGAGAATTCGGTCAACGAATTTATTCGAAATTTATAAACGGGCGGTTATTTTTTAAACCCTTTTTTTTGTCGGCTTCAACCCTTCGTGTACGGGCTTTCGATAACATGACATGTCGCCGAGACAACGGGTTGACGTTCGAGTCTTGGAACAAAGTCTGCCGTCCAAAACGTCATACAAGTGTAAACGGCGGTGCAGCATTAAGCCGCTTGATTGTTTGATGTCGGTCGACGTGTATTTATTTTATTTAAATTAACATGTTTATTTCGCCCAAGAACGCAGTAAAAAATAATTTCGTAAAATCGGATTACGAAGTTTCGTAAAAATAATTTTGTTAAATAAGTGACAAACTCTGTTCTTCGGATTTGAATATACAAAAGTATCCTTTTATTTCGCGTGTCATTGACAATTTTAGTTTGTACTTTTATTTGTAAAACTAGGACTGGTTTGGACGATCGAGAAATTATCAAATAAAAAAATGTGGATGTTTGTGGACGATAAATTGTTGTAAAAAGTACAATCTTTTTTTACGGTGTATACAAAAACCCGTAGTGGTGCATTTTTGGAAAGCCCTCTATCGATTCGATGTATAAGAGAGTGAATGCGAAGCGCCTCGTCCGGGCTGAGAAAATCGTCTCTCCGAGTTCTCGGTCCAGTGTTTTATTTTCAATTTCAGCTGTGGCAATCACGGTAAAAGGCGTGTAAACTATCGATTCGGGACGTCGAAAAGATTTTATTACACCAAACTTTGGATCCTTGGCGCCTTTTCGTACGACCCCTTGTATTGTAAAGTTGCAATGAAGAACGAAAGCCTGAACGATCGCTGGCAGCTGCAGAAGAAGCGAAACGGGAAAGCCAAACAACAAAAAAAAATCAACACGTCCAAGAGACAGAATCTAAGCTCCCGAGAGAATATCGAGACGAAGCTACGAGAAACTCAAAAGAACGGTCGGATCTCTGTGTATTAGAGAAGCTAAGCGCTCCCGACGTCTCCCGACAGATAGGTCTCTCTTCGCCTCTCCGCGGTCCCTTTAACGAGCCCCTATTTCCGTGGATGCTTTTCGCTATTTTTGGCTGCTCGAGTAAAAAAAAGGAAAACAAAAAGGAACGTAAAAAAATAACAGAAAACGAAGAAGAGGAGAAGCAAATGTGAAAAAGAAACAGTCGGGAAGGGAGCAAGCTAAACGGATAGATAAACCGAAGGAATGGTGGAGCGAGTGAGCGAGGAGACGAAGGAACGAGTGGACCACACAGGAGGCACTTCATAGTCGAGCTCTCTGGGCGGGGCTCTTGACGTTTTTACAATTCATAAAGTGCTTTTGTCACCGAAAATCCTGCGTGAAGCCAGAAGAAGGGGGAGTAGACGTTGGTCGTCCGCCAACTCTCCGACGACGATATACACTTTACCACGGGCTTTCCTACTGCGACACGAGAAATCTGACATACGTGTGCATATATCTACTCCCCTGAAAGACCGACTTCCAAACTCATACACGTTGAAAGGATCTGGCGAACTGGAGTTTGCCTAAAAAAAATATAAATAAAAAAACCGAACCATTTTAATTTCCTCATTACGTGTCTCGCTTGGTAGTTATATTGGTACGTATACGTTCGGAGCCATTCGGGGACGTTTCACTTTCTCCGCGGCTCTTTCCCTCCCGTTTAGGTTCGCGTTCGTGTTCCCTCCGCCGCTGCCGCTTCTTCGTCCCATCCCCAGCCTCGAAAGCGGCTACCTCTGGACTACCGTTTCAACTTCCCATTCCACGAGCAAGGGTCTCGTGTTCTGCCCTGAGGTCCTCTCCTCGCTCCTCTTTCGCTCTCCATCTTTCTCAGTTACCCGCCGTGTTTCGCGCCTTTTCTCTCGTGCACTTTCGTATCCTCCGGTCGGCCTTTCATTCCTCCCGTCTTTTCTCCCGACCCGTTCTCCAGCATCCCTCGACTACAGTTGTCCTCCGAGCTCGTTCGCAAAACTGCCAGCCATAAACTTCCGCGGTCCGGGGCTCCGACTCGGCTTCCGCCGATTTATATTATTGCGTCACGGTGTCCGTACGAGCGGGACGAAAGCAACCCTCCTTCCCCCGGATCACCCTACCTGTATTTACCAATTAATTGCCTGGACACGTTTTACCGTTTCCCCAGTGCCGGGCCAACCAAGGTCAACCGAGCGTACCTACGTAAATGTATATCTATACCTTGAAGCGCTTACGGATCTTTCTTGACTTTTGATGTCCGCGATGGGCGGAAAGTCCCTGGAGAAGAGGGGAACCGTTTCGGAGGGTCAATCCGAGTGATGTGGAGAGCGAAAATGTATTGAAAGAAAATGAAAAGTTTTGTGGTTCTTTAAGAGCAATTTAATCATTTTTCCAGATGAGAAGATTCGAGCTTGTTTCTCGAGTCGCAAGTCACTTCGGCCTCTTTTGCCCGAGATGCTTTGGGTGGTAAATTGTGAATTTACAAATCCCGTTTGTCCGAAAGTCCGCGGTTCGACCGGATCGTAAACTATACGCGGAGGAACGAGTGGGGCCCAGTGCAAAAACCATCTTCTGGAATGCCCGGATCGTCTCGCATGAAATTCTCGGGATACAAGACCAGAGAGAGTGAATATAGTTTTTACCGGCCAAAAATCTGGACCACGCGACGAGTCTCCTACGTGTACACGCGTGCTTGTCGCATTCGATTCGCGTCCTTATTCGTCATGCCCGCGTTCTCCGGCCGTGTGCCAACTTCGCTCCGCAGCTAATAAGAATTCGCTTCTTTTCTTTTTTTATAACTGCCCTTTCTCCACAAGGCTGGGAGGAGCAGGTACTTGATTATGAATCGATATTTTTTTGGCAATGAATAAAAAAAGAGACAATACACACATCGAACACAAGATCGTCGAACGAGCTTCGCCATATACGAAATAACTTTGAAAATCGAAACCAATCGTTTCCGATAAATGGGACCACTCCTCGCGGCGCTTCTATATAACGATTTCGGTTTACTATCATTGTTGATGAATACCGGAAGACGAGAGCAAGTGGGAGAGCGAATGAAGGCGGGCTAAAATGTCGTTTTGGGATCCACCTTCAGGGAAACTTTAATATTAGTGGCAGAATAAGGTTTCGCTGAGTAAACTTCGATGGATACAAGGCTTAGGTTGTGAACTAGTAAAAAATACCGTTTTCCGTCACACTGAAATAAATATGATTGGATTAATCAAGGCGAGGTGACATACGTTAAAAGCTGTTGTTTGGTTGGCACAACAAAAATGTTTGTTTGAATCGACAAATTTTGAATGAATTGAAGCAAATAATCGTTTACCAAAATAATACGGCATTTGCGTCAAACAAATAACGGCATTAAAATTATGTCATCACGACTTATAGTTATTCCAACAATTTGTTGTTCTCAGTGTATTATGTGATAATTAATTAACTAATATCAATTAGTTAATTAATTATCATTCAATCATTATCATTTAATTAGTTATTCATCAGAATAACTAAGTAACTAATTGATTGGTAACTAATTAAATAATTCATTGGTAACTAATTAAATAATTCATTGGTAACTAATTAACCAATTTATTGATAATTCATTTTTTGCGTAGTTTTGTTTCGATCTAAACAACAAAATAAGTCAAGACTCATCTTGACATCACTCCTTCAATTCTTGAACTCAGTCTGGCCGGTATTACCCTCCGGCCAATGGTTATCCATCGCGCCCTCTCCCATCTCCGGTAGAACCCGATGATTTGACCGGACATTTGCTTTTTCCTCGAATATCGGAGAGTCTGGTACGGCTTATAAACTGGTTTGGGCTTGTCGATGGTGGTGGGTCGGTGGCCTCCCTTTTGGACGTCACTTACCGCTGTCAGCGGCGCCCGGAAGTGAAGGTAAAATCTCAGGGGGGTCGTCGTTTCTCCACCTCGTCCGCAGCCTCCCTTTCCTTCCCCTCCCGAGCCAACGGAGACTCGGGCGAACGTGATGTTCGGCGTGACCGCTACCTTCAACTTGCCAAGCAACCACTTACCCTCAGTCCCCAAAGCTCTCCGCACGCTCGGCTTCAACCCCCTCGGAGTCTTTCATTTTTCTCCCTTATTCACCGTTCCATTTGCCCCGACGCGAGATGGCCGAAGCAAAGATGGCCAGATGAACTCTCTCACCCTCCGCGAATCTTCGCTCCTCGAGGTGACGTCGATAGATTGCCAAGTTTCGGTAGACCCGCGAAACACGTCAGCAAACCGAGCCGCACGTTTTCCGAACACCCTCGAGCTTCTAACCTAACTCCCGAACTTTAAGATTTCTCAGCTTTGATAAAATGTTTTCGTTCTTTTTTTTTTTTTTTTTTTTTTTTTTTTATTGTTTTTTTTTTTTTTTTTTTTTTTTTTTTTTTTTTTTTTTTTTTTTTTTTTTTGCGACCTCGAGTATAGAACAATTCGGACGCGGAACGGACCCGATATAGCGAGAGGGCCGAGAACTCCACCTTAAACCAGCTCATTATTTGTTACCCAAAAGTTTCTCGCTGTTGCCCGTTCAACTTAACGATGCGAGAGTTTCTTTTGGCTTATTTTTATTTTAGTTCATGCCCCCTCGCTGTTCTTTAAATTGGTACAGAAAGGACGATGGTCAGAGGGAAGGGGGCGAGCACGGCGAAAGAAAATATACGAGACCGCGCGGTTCGCCCGGAGTCATGCGTACCCGCAAGCCACCGGGTACATGTAACGCCTAATCTGCGAAATAGAGAATAATATTCTTTCATTATTATTATTATTGGTGTGAGGTGAAGCGAGTTGCCGCTGTTACACGCACACTCCCGGGTACTTCCAACGCGGAGCCGATATACGCTCGTATAAGTTGGAATAAAAGCGGAGCTGTGCGCCCCGCCGTTAACGCGCGTTATCAGCTCGCATGCTCCGCGCAATTTACAGTGTACCGAGAGCTCGCGCAGCGTGCGGGGAGGGCGAGAAAGAGAGAGACGGATGTATACGTGGGAACCGGTGTCTCCGCACGTGCTACGTAAGGATGTAGTCGCAAATACCCCGATAGACTGGAAGGAGAAAGCCAATGCACTCGGAGATCCCGGTGCAACGCCTCTTACAGTTCCCGGAACGCTTATAATTTTCCAGAAATCCTTGGACAGATCCCTCGGGTCCGTCGAAGACTGTAATTCGTATAGGTTAACTATACGTGTGTGCTGTGTGTATATATGTATATTGCACATGTTGCCGACGTGTCAGTAGCGAGACGAGAGAAATACAGTATATTTTATAGTAGCCACTTTGATCACGGCACTTTGGATTCGTTCTAATACGAGAGACTTCGGGATTATGATGTTTTACGTCATTTTTACCATCACCGAAATGAAGTGTGGGAAATGTGAGAGAGCATCGAAAAATCTGTGGAGATGGATGCACGGGATGGCTTGGGATTTTGAGGCGATAATTACTTGTTCCTGTCTGTCAGTCAGTCTATAACGTTAAGGAATTCAATGATTTTTTTTTTTAGAAGTTACAAATTTAATCGTTTCAGGATTATGATGTTTTACCTCATTTTTACCATCACCGAAATGACGTGTGGGAAGTGTGAGAAAGCATCGCAAATTCTGTAGAGATGGATACACGAGATATCTTGGGATATTGAGGCGATAGTTACGTGTTAATGACTGTCAGTCAGTTTGCAATGCCCAGGAATGCAATATTTTTTTTTTATAAATTTCAAATTTAATCCCGTATTAGATCACATATGTGCCGAAGTGTGACTGAAATTTTTTCTTCATTTTGTAAAAAGTAAACTTTTTTTTTAGAAGGAAAATGACCAAATAGCCGCAGTGACGGATAAAAAAAACACCTTCAAACAAACGGGTCAATTCGATAAAGGGGGATTCGATTGTTTGGTATTTTGAGCCACTGCACATGCTCGCGTGTTAAAGTATCCGAAATCAAGAGTGAGCTCTCCGGTTTGGGAGAGCGGTGTACCGATGTTTGCATTGATCCAATGAAGCCCGGAGTGCGTCTACGCGCATCGAGGTCCCCGTACATGGCAACTTCGCCGGTATGGTCCGATGCGGTTCGCTCGTTGGTTTCGGGCCCGACATAGAAACTGCCCGTTTAATACGGAACGGGAACGGGATGGAATTCATGACGCCCCGGAACGGTCGGTCGTAATGTAACTTAACGTGTAACTGCGGTGTAAACAACAACGCGGGGCGCTATAAGCCCGTAACATAGTCGCGCTTGAATCCGCTGCGTAACGGGCAGGTACGATAATCGCGGCCGTCGGTATTGGTGGCGATGCTGCTGTGGGAAATTAACTATCAAACGGCGGGGAAACCGATTTCTATGGTTATCACGGGTCCGGATTATATATTCCTATACATAATCATATATTACCTCATCGCGGAAAAATTTATAAACGATGCACGCCATGAGGAAGTCGAGCGATGAGTTGCATTGTGAATTTGTCGGTAAAGTTACCGCTTTACATGTTAGTAAATGACTTGCTGCTACGACGACTTCAATCTTAATTTTTCATTCGAATAGTCGTTGCTTGTACTTTGCAAAAATCACTAAAAACAATGTAAACAAAGGTATTTTTGTATTAAAAAAAATATAATATTCATATTCATAATTTTATTTCTTTTCAGAACTGGGCAAAAAGTACTTTAAGTACGCGGTACCATAAATACTAAATACTTCGAGTACTGTACTCAACTTTGTTTTAGAATGATGTTTAAGAATATTTTGCCGGTACTGAAAGTGCTAGGGACTTCAAATACCAAGTACTTTAAGTACTTTGCCCAACTCTGTTTCTTTTTTCATTTTATTTTAGCAACAGCAAAATACATGTCGACTTACATTACATATACTATATTTGACGCTTGGAATATCCTTTCGAAGAGGGTTACAGTTTGTCAAATATCACGATCTTTTTTCACAATTTTTCTCACTTCCTCGAATAAGATTTTGCGCAGTTGAGTGAGTCTTTCAGTGACATAGCTATGTATTTCTGTATTTCTATTGGCTCAGGTTAAAGAAAAAACATGTAGCACCGAGTTAATCGAAGTGTGGCTTTTAATAAAAGATAAAGCAGGTTTTACAGGACTCGTGACTTTCATAAACAGAGTATCGATGATTCCTTTTCTTTCTTGCGAGATCTGGCGAGAAAAGTATTAGAAATGACAGAACAGTAGTGACTCGGAATGCGCTTGCGCAGTAGCAATCCTCTAGACTATGTCGTTGTCTCCAACAATTTCACTTCGCAGATCAATTGACATCGATAAAAGATCGTTTCTAGCCACGGTTAATTAAACGGTCATTTATCGTGCCATTTAACGAGTTATTTACCGACTCGCTTGACTATGTGTCCGAAACCCCCGAGGAATTATTAACCAGAAAATGTATGTATATATATAATTATGAATTATTGTGTCCCTTGTGTAACGAGCCGACGCCCGCCCTCCCTGGTGCGGTCGCTATTTATTACCGATATCATGAATTATAATATGGATCGAGCCGCAATGACAATGCGCTCAAAGATCCACGTTTCCCCGTGAGTTTCTCTCTTCTGGAGGGCTCCAAACTTGGTACCGATCGATCGGTCGGTCGCGCGCGCGCGCCTATAACCGCTTACTTATACCGTACCCTCGGTCGGTTAAATAACTGCGCCGAGAGTATTTATCGCCGCGACGTTAAATTTATGCGTGCAACTCTCTGCCATCGCCGTCGCGACTGTCATGTGCCCCGCGCTCTCTCGGTCGCCCTCCGCTCGGCAAACGAATTGCGATCCGATAAAAATATAACGCTCGACTGTAATTCATCGGGGTCGCTACTCCAATCGAGGAATATCGTTTCAGACTAGTTTCGCTCAGGCTCGGGTTCTCCCTTCCGAGACCGGAGTATGAGAATGAAGAAAAAAAGAAGAAAGAAAGAAAAAAAAGACAATAAAAATTCCTAACGTCCGCGGCTCGCGCAGTCGCGCCGACGATCGGTATACCTACGCGTTTCGCGATGCCGTATTATGCATCGGACACTCTGCATCTCGCAGTAGTAAGAACTCTCGACTCGACCGGCGCGTATATAGTAGTAGATCCCGGCAGCTCCGGAGACCTCGGTGTAGAGATATATTTATGGCTTTCGCGAAAATAACGATCGGCGGACGTGCCGGACGCCGAAATTTATCGCTACGTAATGCGACCTAAATGATGCGCGAGTCGTGAATCAAAATCAGGTCCCGGCCACGATAAAGGGAACGAACGAGAAAGAAAAAAGAGAGGGAAAAATTAAAGTGGATAAGGAAGATCGTCGGAGGGTTGGAGGGCCCGGGGGCTGCTGGAGGGTCCCGCACGGGAGGATTTTATCGGATGCATCGGAAGATTCGCATAACATCGCGCAATTTGAAAAAAAAAATCACCTCAATTTGGCTGTCGGTCTTTTCTTTTCTTGAAGGGCCGAGGGATGGCAGGCCCCCCATATCGCGATAGCGGGACGACCCACCGTAACTTGACACTGATTTAAATCGAAATTTTCTATCCAAAGCCCGCAACGATTTTCTTTTCTTTTACCCATTTGCGCCCATTATTTTCAAGACGATTTATCGAATCCCTATACATGCAATCTCGGGCTCTTCTTTTTTGCATTTTTATTCCATTTTTTATTATTTTTTTTATTTCTTTATATTTTATTCAACGCGTCTCCCTCTCCCTGTCTCTCGTATTTCTCGCGAAGCCGTTCGTTGCGCCGGTGCACGGTAAAGGGTGGGTCGATCGTCCGGCGAACAAAACTCTCCCATTTTATGTATCGCTGTCCGTCTCTATCTCGCCTGCCGTCCCTGTCTAGCCGGTTGTAAGCGCAAAAGAGACTGCCGGGATTTCGGGCTCTCCGCTCAATCGCTGGTTCAACGCGGGGCTTAAACGCGGTTCGAGCGTGTACTCCACTCTGTCCGTACGAACGAATTTATGGAGTAGAGTTGAAAAATTTTTCGCGGCTCGCGAGCTCGGCCAATCTCGTTAACTTGAAAATCACTGTATATACGTCGATAAATTTCTTACGGATTATCGCAAAACAAATTCCATACATCGTGCAGCGATTCTAATTATTTAGTCCTATCGTTGAGACGCGCGACGTAGCCTCCGTGCGTTTTCGCGCGGGCTCGTTATCGAGCCCCTGGCCCTGAAATCGTTCCGCCACGAGGTCCGCACGAGAGCTCCGGGTTTCACGTGTACGCAGGAGAGAAACGGGAAGGAAAGAGATAAAGGTAGTCGGCGAGATCTCGCAAGGGCAATCAGCATGAATCGAACTTGCCCCCGAGGCCATTCGCAATATTTTATACTCGCAATGATAATATCCGGTTGCCGCTGGAGTCGTCCGAACGGTACACACACCAACACCGAAACACGATCGCGTTGCACCACTGGCGCCGTCGCCGGCTCGCACACCGAATGCCAGGCGATCCGAGCAGATGTTCTTCAATTCGTATCACGGTCCGGTTATCTCGGGTGCCTCGGATATACGTTTCAGTCCGTGAAGACCGAGCCCGCGGGCCAACCGAGAAAACTGTTGCCCATCTGTCGATCATTCGTCCACTTTGGGAGGAAGATGGAAGAGGGAGGGAGCGGGACAAAAAAAGCCAACGGATAATTGTCCGACTCGAATTTCC
The DNA here is from genome assembly GCA_030522725.1 of Ichneumoninae sp. B BG-2022a. NCBI lineage: Eukaryota > Metazoa > Arthropoda > Insecta > Hymenoptera > Ichneumonidae > Ichneumoninae sp. B BG-2022a. The sequence goes on from JAPYZD010000653.1 coordinate 26,190, forward strand.
AAACTGCCTAGCCCCGAGCGAGGATCGCAATAATAACGAGAGAGGAGAGTTACACGTTCGGCATGGGAAGCCCGAACCAGCAGAATCGGGAGTCATTGACTTCTCACGATCGCGGAAGAGATGTTCGATACGTTTCACGTGACTCAGCGTTTGTCTGCCGAAAAGAGAATTTTTTTTTCTCCTTGCTCTTTTCACTTCGATCGAGAATCAGGCAACTGGATAATTGCGCTGTGCAATTGATACACTCGCCGGGCTCGTGATTGCACGCGAATCACGCTGGTATACAAAAAGGAACGGTCAAAGTTCCGAGAGGAAATTATTCAAATTATTCCCCTCGCGCGTAAAAATTACAGCTCATATGCGGTGAAAATTTGCCGTTTTGCTGGATAAAATTGTGAATTTCTGTGGTGCGGAAACGTGGTATCAAATTTCATCGGCACGTTGGAGTAATGTATTCGTAACGAGCGGTACGGGAAACATGTACCGGTAATTAATAATTATTAAAAAAAAATCATTGAGCCATTGTTTTTAAATTGAGACCACATCGAATCGAAGTATTTTGATACATTTTTAAATGAAAATCCGCGTTCCTCTCGCAGTGACCGTGTGTGTGCAATTATAAATCGGGCCATGGTGGAAGCGCGGCCGCATTGCCCCTCGACCCCCCTATCAATTTCATTTTATCGAGTTATATAATATCGAATGACAATGGCATGGGCATGACGACGGCGAGCTTTGGGTGGCCAGTCGGTCGTGTCGCGAGGACACGCACACCTAATGACACGCGTGACCGCAGGTAATGCGAGTCACCGCGACAGAGCCGCACGCCTCGAGTCTCGCCCGTGCGCATAACTACGAGAGCTCGCGCACTCTGCACGGACGATGCACACGGCGAGAGGATGACAACGCTACCCTCAATATCGTACGCACACCTCCCAACCGGCCATTACGTACGCGTAAAGCTCCCGCGAGTACGGATGAGCTTACACTCGCTCGCTCGAGATATAGCGGCGCCATGAAGCTATCGAATTATATACCTTCGTGCAGCCGTGCCGCCATCCTCTTCCGACCAATAATTCATTCGTAATTCAGTTATCTGTAATAGAACACCCGGTACACGCTTCGTACTGGTATCATCCGCGTCCGTCTACCGGGCATAGATTTACACACGCGCATTTACATGAAATCCGTAAATTTCAATCCTCGACGGGAAAAAAAGGAACGATGAACGGTTGCACAACTTGATAAAATTCCGCTACCCGTGTGGATAAAAATTATCATTCCGGTTCGGATCAAATAGTTATCGTTCAAACGTAACAATTTTACGCTACCGGAGTTTCTTTTTTACTGCCACAGCCGTATTTGCGAGTTTTTTTTTATTTAGCGAGGAAATAACAGTAATAATTTGTTCTCGCAAACAATTTTTAACAACATTCCAATCAAACCTTCCGCGTTCGACTACCTTGCAGAGATTTACACGCGTGAATTTACATGGTATCCGTAAATTTCAATTTTCGATTGCGCAAAATGAAAGGAACGTGAATGTTGCACAATTTTATAAAATTCCGCACCCCGTGTGGATAAAAATTACCGCTCATTCCAGTTCGGATCAAATAGTTATCGTTGAAGCGTAACAAATTTAGAGTACCGGAGTTTTCTTTTTTTCTGCCATCGCCGCATAAATTTACTGATTTTTTTTAGCCACGAATCTTTTTTGCCATTAAATATCGGTAACGATTTTTTTATCGGTGTTCGATCATTTTTTCCCTAGCGAACAATTTTTAACAATATTCCAATCGAACCTTACGGGACGAAGTTTGTTTCGAATACAATTTAGATGAATCTGTCTATCGCAGCCTCCCGGATGAGCCCTCAGTGTTCGCGATACACTATTTCCCAATAAATTTTCCGGACCACCGATGCCGTTGTTTTCGTGCACGTCGGACCAGTGAATACATATTCGAGACGATTTTTTTGTCGTTTTTTTCCAACGCGTCAACGGTCGTTATTCATCACGAGCAGAGCGGACCGTGTGATATACTCGTGATCGATATACCGATTTAGCGCACAGTGTATTTTACATCCAGGGATCGTTCCGGGCTCCGTAGTAACGTATAATCTTCAATACGGCCGTTCGTGTAACCATCATCGTGCAGATAGTGAAAACGGATATGTATACGGTGTACAGCTTCGCGGACACCGATGGATACCATTTTTTATTTTTATTTTTATTTTTGTTGCAATATGTGTATAACCGCTTCGCGCAAGACGACGAGGGGGCAAACATTTTCCAATCAATATGGTAATCCAATGTTTTCGAATTTGACTTTACAAAAGGCCCCCGATGCTGCACTTAATGTATACGCGAAACCGCGAGAGTATTTTACACGTCGCGTATGGAGGCATCGGGAGTGGAGATGCTCCTCGGGATCGCGATAGATTCGTCACGCGAAGGCGAGGAAGAGGAGGAGACCGCGGTCTTCTTCCTGGGTTAGTCGGCGGAGACGTGCGGAGGAAGCGGAGCAAAAATAGTATATAATAATCGCAAAATAATCGAGTCGATGGCCGAACAGGGTTGGGCCGGTCCGGTGCGCCAGTGTATAATCGCCGAACGAGAATATAAATTATTTATGTGAGCCGAAGAAGGAGCAGCACCAGCAGCAGGATGCTCGAACACATGAATTTTTATGAACGATCGCACCGCTTGGCATCGATGTCTCCCTCCTACGTTGGCTTTTCGGGATTCGCGGCTGGGCGATTACGGAGAACTGCACTTCCTCCACGTGCGAGCGAACCCTTTGACCGATCAAGGATCGACCGAAAAATGAGACATTAAACCCCTCCCGAGCGCCCGCCCACGAATTACTCCGTTACTCGAATAACAATCTTTTTTCAGATTAATAATTGGATTTACGAGAAATTCCTCGGGTCGTCGACGTATAGCTTTTTGCTGTACGAACGACTTTGACCCTGTTTCGCAAACAAGTCCAGCTGATTGACCCTTTGGAGCACAGTATATATCGACTAATCGCATCACCAAGTTTTTAGAACAACTGGAGGATTATTCAAATTTTCGTTCCATAACTATAATTCGATAGATTAACATCTCCATAATTATGCTATCCGCTCATCGTGCTATGCCTTTTCGTCACCTTTTAATGCTAACCTAGCACTCTACAGCTTATATCACTCTGGCCCTGACAGGATTTATCCAAGGACTCAGTAAAAAATACAATAAAATAATTACATAGTTAAAAAAAAAAGTTGTCCTTTCAACATTGCAACGATTGAGCGTGAAAGACGTGAGAGGGATGTGACGAAACTATCGCCGACAATGAAATCAGCTCGCCGCCACGCTTTCGTTCGTGATAAATTAGTGGATATTGAATCGGGAGGGTATCCGGAGTAAGTATACGCTAACCACTGCGTGTCTGGCGATCGAGCGCCGGCTATAATCTACTTGTCCGTCGCGTATAGATATACCGCAAGTTCCTCAATGAATCATGACTGCTCGGGAATAGTAGTCCATACATAGTGATATACATCCATCCGCCGGCTTCGCCGCTATAGATATATCGTCGAACGGTGGCGCACAGTCGAATTCTGGCATGAGTCACGCGTCGACGACCGCATCGGAGCAGAAAACCCGTCAGTCCAATTCCGATGAGACCTCGAGATAAGGAGTTACGCACTCAGGTTCTCGAGGATTGAGTACTTCGTTCCTGCTGCTGTTGTCGTTGTGGGTAGCGGACTCGGGGTCGTGAACCTGCGAGGGAGATCGTCCACCTATGTCACACACATGTGGAGTATGTCCCAACCTACTGTCGCTGTTATTGATTTCTCTCATTGTCGGATAATTCTCGTCGAGCGGAGCAGGGAAATTATTGGACTGGCGGGACACGTTATCGAGCCAATGTCACACTTCGGGCCATCAAATATTCCTTTTAAGGGGATGCTGGACCCGTTTTTAACTCCTTAATTACCTTTCTTTCCAACGGAACTAAGCGATTTCCACAGGACTCTCATATGGACACAAAGGCTTTGGCGTTCAGTTCAATTTTCGTTAACAACGTACCAGGACTTTAGAAAATCGAATATTAAATATTAAACAGTAGCGTCACGATTGACCCATCGGTGGCTCCACGTCGTGCACTACATTCATGCGCTTTTTATCTGCTCTGATCACGTGTCACAAGTGAATCGTCAATCGAAACATACATTCCACTTCACATGAATTTCATTTGTTCAATAGACTTTGTCACGAATTTTGAAATATTCGCGGAATTTCAGAAAATCGATGTGCGCTCTCGTTTTACGTATGTGAATTCCAGAATATATTTATCCTAAAAAATATATGCTGTTGAAGCTTTCATCTGCCATATTGATTTTCCCAACAATCTGTAATATTCTATCTTCTTCATCCCTTGAATGATTTCAACCGAAATTCAAGTGCACGCCGAAGCGTTTAGTTAGAGTTTCAGTCCTGTAAAATTTAAAGCATATGCGCATCATATTAATAATACAAAATCTATTCTATGTGAAATCGCCTTGTTCGGTCGGTAAAACAGGAAGGTCCAGCAGCTCCTTAAGGGGAGGCTAAACACGAGACGGAGTAAAAATGTTGAGTCCATTTTTCTCCGAAAAGATTCTATAAAGTTACAAAAAACGAATTGCGGCGCTCGCCGCGTATTTGATTAACGCACTTAGCCCCTCAATTTGTTATTTTATTAGTAAAGTCATTTCGAAGAAAAATGGATTGCAAATATGTCAAGGCAAATATTTGATCCTTAGCCCCACTTTAAAGAGACCCGGAGAGCGACACCGCCTTTTATCGAGCCGTTGGACGGACACCGCTGTCCCATCCCTCCTCCGATGTCCAATTCATCCCCGAATGACCCAACAAAGAAAAGGCACAAAAACAAAATTCCCGTAACGATAAACAAACGGGTTGAATGCAATTCATACCGGTGTACGTAGGTAAAAGAGGCCTAGTGGGTATCGACAGAAAAATTGGATTATCGCGGTTGCACGGGTGTGCGCGCCTCCCCGTCTGGTCTGGGGTGTGTGTCTGCGGATGGAATGGAAGAGTCGGTGCTATGGATCGTCCGATAATCGATCGGCGGTTCGGCAGTCTAGTTCGGGGGTGGCCACTTCATACGCGCGTATAGTTCGATTATCGCTTCGACGAGACCCATCGAATTTATCGATGAAACTGCATTGGAAGAAAAAAAAATTAAGTGAACGACCGTGGTGCGACAATAGGGTGAGACGAAATGTATCGACCGCCCGCAATGAAAATTACGAGGCGGCGACGGCGGCGGTTTTCGGCACAGACATGAATCCTGCCGGTCGCTTCGGCTCGGTGTCGCGATCAGCGGGGGTGAATAAATTACTGCTTCGTTAACAGCGAGCTCGCGGGCGCGCACACACCCTCGGAACTAGCGGTCCGATGATACTCTAGGTGCACGTTAAAGTGTGCGAAATATGTAACCCTCGGATCGTTGAAATCTCAGTTCTCGATTCGCCGGCAGACTGCGACGTAGCGCGCAGTCATATATAAACTCGAACCCAACTTTATTTTTAACCTCCCTCATTCCCAGCGGTGCACGATAATTAGCACATCGTTTACATGCTGTAAAATCCACGACCGATCTTTTCCCGGCGCACGAAGCCGGGCAATTAGAGATCTCCTGGTCTCTCATATTATTCCCATCACGTTGCAACGTAGTGAAGAAAAAAAAAACAATAAAAAAATAAATCTTTCCAATAAAATAAATGAAAATCCGCGCAGTGCGCATTGCAAGCGACCTGGAAATGTTTATCGTGCATAAACGAAAAAAAGAAAAAGTGTACCTCGCGCCGAAGCTCGCATCCTCCTCCCCGCCTTTTGTGCTCCCTCGAAGATATTCCTTATTTCTGGTATAATTTTTTTTGCATCTTAGTACACACCGGCGAGCACCGTCAATGAGAATATAAATTGCGCTAATTAGAGCCTGAGAGATAGAGGGAAAAAAATGTACATTCCCGAAGAGCTCTCGGTTATTTCTCGCCGTCACATTACTATATCCCTCCGTGTACCGAACGACCGCTCGCGCGCGCGCGGGTATAAAGAAAATTCCGCCTCTGCGCGAAAGAGGAATATAGGTACGTTAATTTCGCCACTGTCGTCGTCTCGCCGTGTGGAGTGCTCGCGACGACGAGCCGCGCTCCCGCCTCGCCGTCGTATCCGCTGATAGGTCCCGCTTAATTGCATCAATTAATAGTCTTTCCCCTCTTCCTCGTTCCTTCCTCCTCCTCGCCATTCCTCTCCTCCCCGTCCGTCGCCCAATTTTACTTCGCCTCGCCGCTACCTCGCCTCGATAACTCTCCACCCTCGTTCCATGCCCGCGAGCCTTGACCGCGGAGACGTCGCGTCTCGGTCTACCGTGGGCAAAGTCGCGGTGGACAGCGAGGAAAAGCGTCTCTCAACCCGTTGGGCACGGCTCTCTCCCGTCGCTCGTACACAAGCGAGCTCGTCACTCTCGGTACTGGAAGCTATATGCGCAGTATATACGCGACTCCCGCTCGCCGGTCACGTCTTACCGTTAAAGTCTTATTAATTAGCGACAGGATAGAGCGGCGGTGGGTCGCGGCAGTTACACGCGCTGGTGGCCGAGCGTGTGCCTCCCTCCGATGTCGCTCCTTCCTTCTGCCGCTGCCGCTGCTCACTCGACTCGAATATCAAGAGCGCGTATAAGGTACGCCGAAGCGTCCTGTTCGATGCCAGTCGAGATATTTAATTAAGCTATCCGTGCCTACTCACGATACAGAGAGGCGCGCGGCTGCACGGAACTACCGGGGTGCATGGACGTACATGCGTCCAACTCCCCCGCTTCCTCGCCCGAGCTCCGAAAGCGAGCGGAGTCGGTGGAAGCTGCGGATACCCCGAGCCCGGGGGATAGTGTGCTCATACCGAGGCGTGGGATTCTCACGGAGATTTCTACTCGAGCTCCATTTCATTCGCGTGAGAATCCGTTTAATGTTTTTTCGTCGCTGCGAGTACGCGCAGATCTCGCGAATATCTTGCGTCGGCTGGATGTAACGCTTGTCTTTGGGCTGAATTGTGATTGGTGACAACTAAAATCCACCCACATCTTATTTTTACTTGGACCAATGAAATTAGTTATCTATGCAAAGAGTGGGATCGCATGCCCCGTTTCGTCCAAAGCAATGCTCTTGTCACCAACCACGAAGGGAAGTCAAAAAAAATTTTTCATCAGTAATCGTCAAAACCCCGCGGAGGAAATATCAAGAATCCAACCAGCTCGGAACTCTTCCTCTCGCGAAGCTTCCGACTCATCCGTTTTTTTACTTTTTTGCTCTTTGTTCCTCTCATTATCCGGCTTCGTTTGGTCGTGTTAGCCTCGCGGGTGGATCCACGCGTCTTCGATATTCTTGAATCGTTAACGCTGTACAAAGTCTGGCTGCCGTCGATTGCCTTGGCTGCGCGAGGTAGCGCTGTGCATAACGCAGTGGATGTTCGCAAGTGGATAGCGAGGGATGTCAAAAAAGGGTTTTAGGCTTGCATACGAATCTTGGTTAATACACGATTTTGTACGTTTCGTGGGGTATTCCGCGTGGAGAGGAGTGTTGGAGAAAAATATGAGAATATGAGGAGTCGAGCGTAGATAGAGATGGTTCCAGTCGAGGCGAATCGACTTGGAGCAAAAAAGAGCTGCCAATGGATTTACACGTCGCGTCCTCATTGATCGACATCGCTCGCGATGCATCTTGCGAATAAGTGGGCTGGTTAATTTTCAGCTTCCTAGTTAAGCTCAGATCGATTTTTCCCCAAATTCAATGACGACCAATAGTCGGTGTTGGTGCATTGGTGCAACACTGTTCGACCCGACAGCCAATAAAATTTTAAACCACGCCAGCTTTAAGAGCTTTTAAGAGATCGACTTTCTCATTCTCATCGGATTTTTCCGGTCTCATATAAACACACACATACATGCAGATTTTTTTTTCTTCTGAATATCATGGACTGACGTTTCGCAAAACTACGAAGCTCTGTTAACTAAAATCTCGATTTTTTATTTATTTTTTTATGAAAAGAAAGCTTTCTCCACTGGAGAAGTAAGCTGGAACAAAACCGAATGTACATCGTATCGCGCCCGTTGCGTACAGAGGAGGGATTCTCGACCACGACCAAACAAGTGCCGATGTAACCAGAGCGAAAATAATTATGAGCGTATCTCCACGTGGACCGATGCATTTCTGCACTGCAGCAACCACGCAGGAGTCCAGTCTCTCGTACTCTTCCCTTTCCCCTTTTCTGCTATCTTGGTTTTCTCTCATTAATTTTCACTTCTCAGCCGAGCGAGGGAGCGAGCGAGACAAACCATATCGGCTCGCCTTCTCTCGTCGGGATGATGTCCTCGACGCTCTCGGGCCATTATTATGCCGCTCCCAGAGCCTGCCCAGCGTATAAAGCCTGTCTACCCCGGACTTGCGATGCACATTCGCGGCTGCATTAGCCTTTAACTCTCCTTGCGTCTTTATCTCTTGCCGTTAATCCTCCCGCGGGGCCACCGAGCCACCGGCTGGCGATTCAACCAGCCAAGCAAACTTGACGGTTCTCCGAACTAATTAAATTGATTATCGTCTTGATTCCGCTGCGTGACACACGTGCCATCTCGACCATATATTTTATTCTTGTTTTTTCTTCGTTCGCAATCTTCATTCGTTTCTCACTCCAGGGTTCGACATGAAAACCTCATTTTTCCACCGGAAGTAAAGTGTGACCAGAAGTACGTCACTTCGGATTTGAAAATCTAATTTTCTTCGACCGGAAGTAACATTACACCTCACTTCCGGTTTAAAAATCTCATTGTTTCGACCGGAACTGACATCACACGTCGCGTACGCTTTGATAATCTAATTTCTCGACCGGAAGTGACGTCACATGCAAAATACGTCTCGGATAAAAAACACTCAGGAATGTTTATTTCTCAGTTTTCGCAGTCGGGGTATTTTTTGTTGTCCATAAACTAGCGTGGAAGGAAAGAACGAGCAGAAAAAAAGGTTTTTCAGCGATCCCGCGTCTTCGAGCGATATCCGAAGACGCGAGTAGGATGAAACTCGATTCGGACTCGAGGGGCGTGTGTGTGTATGTGTGTGTGTATGTGGATCGAAGATTTTTTCGAAAAGATATCCAGCGGTGTGGTCAACGTTGAGGAAACGGGAGAAAGAAAGAGAGCGAGAGACGGAGACTCCCACGGATCGTCTAGATCGCCCCTCGTAAACACTTCCCACACGCGTGTAGATCCTGTACGAGAGAGGATCGAGGCTCGCGTACATGGCCCCGCGTCGAGGGGTACCGGCATCGGCGTGACCGAGTTGGGAGGCTTGACTCGGGCGTCCAGGACGTAAATCTCGGGATTTCTGACCGCGGGAATGATGTCTTGATGTGTCGCGGTACTTGACGTACGCGTTATAAACCGCGAGGCGCGATCCCGTGATTAACCCGTCCGTCCAGTCATTCATTTCCTTCGTCCTCTTCTCTTTTGTGTACTGTGCGCCAGCATCCACTGCCGATTCTCTCCCTCCCCCCTGTGTTTCACTCCAATCATTTCATCGCCATATTCGGTGCCGATAGAACATCGAGCGATATAACTCGACACGATTTTTATTACACACCGCGATGGTTATGCGCCAGGCTCGAAGAGGGAAAGGATTCGGTGACTCGGCTCGACGAGAGACGGATAAGAAGAACGAGGCGCGCGCGAGTCGCGAGGCGTCGCGACCGAGAAGAATAGGGATAGTAAAAGGCGACTTTGATTTATTCGACGTGGGTAACAAGTTCGATTATCTCGGACAGCCGGGGGACGTAAGTCTCCGCTGCGTGCGAGACGTAAGCCGCATATAAACTCGGCTTCTCCTGGCTCCTGGCTCCCGCTTCGGTAGAGCCGGCAGATCGGTGGAGAGCGTCGCGAGCGGGAAAAACTCGAGAAACATTTTGCCCGCACGGAGTCGGGCGACGTTGACACGTGTAACCTGTCCGTCCCCGACGCGGTCAAATTTTTGATCTCTTCGCTTTTCTCTGCAAATCATAAACATTCCGCATCCTCGAACTCGACTCCGCGAACTTCATCCTCCGAGGGCAAACTTCGTCCGGTCTCGTCTGTAAAATCGTTTTACTGCGGCGTGTGCGCGACCAGCGGAGAAAATACGAGGCGAAGGTTTCGTAATAGAGAACTCGGGGAGTTTCAACATTACACGGAGGAACTTAGAACGCGAACAGCGGAGAGCGGGGCGAAACGGAATCTCGGGGCAAAGTGAAATGTCTACCGGAGAAAGTTGGGCAAAATTCGTCCGACTCGCGGTCGATGTTCCGTTCTGCCCCGCACTCTCCCGCATACGTACCAAAGCCGCTTCGTTTAAATACCTCGCATTAGAAGTTGAGGAGTGTGTTTCCCACGTAGTTGTTTTACAGCAAGGTATTACGTGTCTCGTGCGAGTAACGTGAGGTGAAGCGATTGAGTATGTGGAAAAACGTACGTAGGGAAGAAGAGAAATGTGAAAGAGAGAGAGCCGGGATACTTACGTGTCGGCACGCGGAGCATGCCGGCTTCTTTTCTACCTTTCTTTAAACTCGTCATTCTACACCGTCCAGCTTTTTCATCGGGTCTCGTTTCTCCTCCTTCCCCGTCCCTCACCCGCAATCGCCAGCTACGCCGGTTCTTTACACTCGAATCACGACGTCCAACCAACCTACCTACCGTGGCGCGGGATCGCACATATGTATTCATGTGCAACTGCGATGACATCGCACCGTCGCGCATTCCGTTAGGTTTTATATTCTTTCGTCACACAGCGCTCCGCCGCGCGCCGCTAACGAACGTAAAAATTTGGATAATTTCTTATCAAGCCGCTCCGAGATTGCGTGCGCCGTATATCAAATCGCGGGACGCTGGCTAAAGCCGTTATGCGAGGATCTCCACCGCTCACTGGAACGATCTTCCGACGAATTCATTCTTCCGTCCCGAGTCACCCTCAATCCATTTTTCATCTCTCATCGATTCGGGTAAATACCGCTAATTTGCGGAAGGTTACTGCGACGAGAGGGGAAGGAGAAGCTGTATACCACCATAAACCGGAGATTTTTATTCATTCGCTCAAAGATTGGTCCCGTTGAATCGACTCCGGTTCAAGCAACCACCCCTTGATTCTTTTCCTTCGGGGTTTCGAGTGTTCGCGGGGCGTTCTCTTCTTCCTTCTCCTTGTCGTCGTGACGTCGTCTCGTCTGAACGGAAATATGAAATCCTCACGGCGACGCGCGTGCGGCGAAAGAGAAGAGAAATAAAGTCCCTTATATTCTCTACCCAAACCCCCTTTCTTCCCTTCCTCCCGAACTCGGAGTTTCTTACTCCTTTATTTCCTCCGCTCGTTCTCTCATCTTCCGTCGACGTCGGCTCTCCCTTCGGGACTCTGTTTCCCTTTACGCACACTGTGTATTCTTTTTTTTACGTACCGTTACTGCCGTTCGCTCGTGCAGAATATACGGCGCACAGTGGTTGGCCCCTTTGAGCGCGATAGTCCGACGCTGAAAACTTTGACTATATCCTGTAAATATGGACTCACGCAATGATAGGAAATTTCGCCAGATGATGGTATAAGCGTGTCTTATATTGGGAGATGAACTCTCCCAGATTTTTTGTGCGCACGGAATTTTCAATATTGGGTTTTCTCGAACATATTTCAATACCGGATACGCATTTTTCTATCGAATTCGAGGGAAGAGATTCGTATGGGAAGTCTTCCAACATTCCGGGCTTTTATTGCAAAAATAAAGGAAGTAAGATTGCGAATATTCAATATTTACTCTTTAATCTTCCTAGAATAACGGAATAAAACCTGCAAACTTTTTTTATCGTAATCTAAGGAAAGGAGAAGAAACCTTCCCAATAACAAAATAAATCTGAAGCTGAAGGCCCTTTGTCAATGTGTATAATTGTCGTTAGACACGAAACGAGTATAAGCTGGTAAATGTATATATGATAAATAACATTGGCAATAAATGTCTTCTAATACTACTATTTAATCTTTGTCAGAACCCCTCCCGGCTTTCACTCCACTTTAAGCTGCTATGTCATCGAAGGAGGCCAATCGTCGCTGGTCCGCGTCTCTCCATTCGCCGTTATCCACTGCCAATAACTGGTGCACACTTTTTTCATCCCTCGCGTTTTACGCATCGCAATATGCCACGGTGGCGAGACAGACGGAGAGGAGCTTCCGCTTCGTGTTCCCGACCGTAGAACCGCGACTACTCTTCATTGGTCTCGTAAAAAAACGCGTACGGTGAACCCGCCCTAAAGGGATTCCACGACTCCCCGCCAATGTCGAAACACAAACATATAAAGTTTTTGCCGCATTTCGCTATAGCCGAGTGTATTTTATCCGCATGACAAATTTTTATGGATCCCCCGCAACGTCGTCTGCCAGTGCTTTATTCAGTCTTATCCTGCATTATCCCATCGTACCCGCGTCCTCGCGTACTTACGCTGCAACTGGGATGCTGCGCGGAGCTGCCACACGCAGAGACGTCTACGGCGACGACGCGCTACGGAGATATTTCATTATAGAAAATCTCAAGAAAATTTTTAGATACAATATGACGAGGGCGAGGGATGAGATTGAAGGAGTAGGGTTTCTATCAGAATTCCAGGACTTCGTGTATAGTTTCCGGTTACCGAGGACCTTCGCTATCGTGCTGTACTTCGGCCCGGCGTACTGTGGAAGGTCTCCTAGTGGATTTAACCCGGAGAATTTACCGAGTGCGTAATCGCCAGCATTCTCGAGCAGGGAGGAAGCTTCCGTAGCTCAGCTTTGCCTCCTACCTCCGACCGTCTCCCGGTCTCGGCGAAGCCCCGATTCCGAACGATTGTATAGATTCCTAGAATATTTCAATAACCCTGTAGGACACGAACAGCGCGAGGATAGTTGGAATAGCTTCGCTGTGCACCCGCGAGACGTTCCTCAGCTCGCCACCGGCGCTACCCTTACGTAACGACCAGGGTGAGATGAGACTCACGCGCGGCTCCAGCGGGATGCTGCTTCGACGGACCCTCGTATCCTCGGCTGCACATCCGTTCAAAGTCCTTCACCCAAATTTTTAAATAAAAAACCAAATAATTTTTTTTTGCAATGGCTCTTCCCTTCAGATGGTTGCCAAGTCTGTCCAAACATTTTTATTCAGATCACCTCGAGTTCCTCTTAATACAAAGATATTTCATATTCCACGTTCGATCGCTAGGAAATTACAACTACAATCTTTCTTTTTTTTCGAAACGGCTATTACTTTGCGAAGATGAGGCGTAAAATATTATTGCCGGTCCATGCCGAGAGTGGCGCACAGTGCCGAGGGAAAGATGGAGAATTATCTCAGGATAGTGATGAGGAATAAAGCCAGATGGCTGGTCGCATCTCCGCTCGGCTAATCATTTTCTCATCAACGTGCGCCCCTGTAGGTATACAACTGTACAGCATCAGCGGCAGCCGGCTAGCCAGCAGCTCGTTGCGTTTCGCACGCAGGTTTACGCCTCCTCCGTTTTCAACAGTGTTCCTACTCTCATCCTACCCGCGATGGGTCTCTCCGCCTCACTTTTGCTCCGAAAGCCCGTGATCGCTCGCGCTCGCTCGGTCTGCGATCGCTAATGTCTTTATCACGAGACGACGTCGGCGAAACGGTCCCGCTACGTTCAACGAAGCTACAATTTGTTCGCTCTAATGATCCCCGAGGCCTTGGGATTTCACACATCCAGCGCAAACTCGCTCCCGCCGCCATTATTATACCTACCGCCCTCGAAGACTCGATAATTCTTCTTTTCCTTCGCCGCGCACTATCCTTTTCAACGGCAGCGTGTGAGCCCCGGTAGACTCTCGAAATCCCCTAAAAAGGCAAAGCCTCTTGGAAACCATTATACCCTGACACTGATCTGCGCGGGTGTATAAGTACCGTCTAGACGCGGGATTTTTCTCGTTAATTTTTCTGCGCAATCGAAGTAGCGGCCATCGATTCATACGCCAACTTATACCATCACCGTTAAGAATTTCTGAAAAATTGTAGGTAGATAATTACGAAATTTTGACCCTCACGAAGCCTTATATCAAATTTAATATGCGAAATTGAGGTAAAATTAATTTTTCGGTCTGTCATATCGAACACGTGTAGAAAGCTCGGTTCGATATATAGAGAAATAATTTCACATTCATATTTGTGTATCTATTGTAATCCATCGTTTTATGTACAAGAAATTCATAATTTTGTACATTCATTTATGCCCGATATTTTTTGTTAACAGTCCGTATCTGTTCATAAACAAAAAGAATATTTCTATCAATCAGCTCATGGAATTAGTCCTTTGTCCTACCGTAATGGATCATAAAAATTCACAGAAGTCTCGAAAATGGAATTTTATCGCGCTGGCACATGATTCATTGAGTTTTTTCCGCTTTTTTTCGTTTCATTTCATTTCATTATTAACTCGGCAGAACGGAGGTGTATCGATTATATGCTCGTTCGTGCATTCATATTTTCCCGATACCATATGTATTCCTCTTTCAGCTTCGGCTGCTGAGCTTTCAGCGAACGCAAATTTTTGGTTTCCCAAACGAGAACGAGCGCTGCAAGCACGGCAAGCGCTGCAAAGCTGGCGCGAGCTAGATACATCGTTCCCTTTTTTTTATCTCCGACCCATCGGAATACATCTATCGTTTTCATTTTTCGTACTTTTAACGAATCCTCGACTCCCGTTTTATATGCTTGTCTGGCCGCAGGCGATTTTAGCCTGTTCCAGCAGCTTTGCTGGAACCAGCAAAGCTGCTGGAACAGAAGGGAGGGAGAAGGATGTGCATAGAGGAGGGAAGGTGCATGGAGGGAGAAGGAGGTGCATACAGGAAGGAAGGTGTATGGAGAGAGGGAAGGAGAGAGACCCGTACGGATAAGGCTATTTCGTGCGGTTCTCTCTCCGTCTCCCTCCACACGCGTACGAGGCCTTCTATGAACTAGCCTCGTTGCAAAGAGTAAAGCACACTTTGATAACTTCCGACAGATTAGGTACAGCACGTGCGGTTTCTCTCTAAAAAAAGCTAGTGAATTCAAAGGCGCTCACTTTTGAAAAAAAAAAGAATCCAACCGAAATTAAACGTAACATTCGCGTGCGGGTAAGTCAAAGCTTTTTATTCCTACCCCTCAAATTCCAAATTCAAATTTCAAAAATCGAAGGGTAGTCGAGATAGAATGACGCAAAAAGAAAACTCATCAATCAGTCGTCGCTGAGTGCGGATTGGATCCACCGGTTTGATTGGACGAGTGTCTCGGTCTGGCGCCTCACCATTGCCTTTTTACCCTAAATAGAGAAAAGTTTCGTCGCGTTAAGCAGGATAGCGGTGCGCATATGCATAAAATATATGGGCGCCTGCACGGGGTTCCCTTTCAGATAAAAGTTGAGCGGGACGGAACGAACGTTCGAACCACACGTGTAGGATGTGTTATATACAAATGCTCGGAGGATATATGTAAAAAGGGTAGAGATCTCGTGTGCCTGGCGAAACGAATAGCGGGTGTACACCTGTGTGTGTGCGCGCGCTATGCGAAATACGCGCGGAGCTTCGGTGGGTGCCATACGCGAGCGCGCCCGTTCAATGTTTTATGCATATCCCTGAATAAAATATGATTACAAAGTCCTTTTGATTCAACGGATGTGCGGAGCGCTTTGGGCACGCGGCTTTTCGCGAAGCAGCCGAGCACAGAGGCGATGGCGCGACTGCTCCAGTCTCCAACATCCAGTCCATAGGAGCGCGCTCCGTCGCCGCGGCGAGCGGAAAAGACGACAAAACGAGCCGGGGAGAAAGAAAAAAAATAAATGAAAACGCTGTTTGTCTATGCTCTGTGGTCTCGGTCGTACACACGCTTCGGTATGTTCGCGACCAATGCCTCCCTGCGCGCGCGGCCCGTACACGCATACGTACATACTTCTCCTAGCAATATCCGAGCACGCGACGAGACCGCCCCGCACGAAAGCTCGTCTCACCAGACCACCACCCTTTAACATAACCGGCGCGACTCTCGTTTCAATCGCTCGCGAAACTTGACGCACACTTTGCATGAATTTCATTTCGAGTCTCGCGTCTGCGATCACTCGTACTCTGCACCGCCGATATTATATGGATATATACATGTGTGTGTATGTGTGTGTGGTGCATTTTACTACATTTTTACTATACTATCTCAAACAGTGGCGATGTGTATGGGGAAACCAAAGAATAAGTCTCGCATCTAAGAGAAGTCTGACAAAAAACAGTCGCGAGCAAACAATGAATAACGTAGCGGTAACGCTTTTCGGCGACGTGAGCCTTTCGCCCTCGCGAGCGATTTTCACTTTCTTTTCTCTTATACTCACGCTTTACAACCGGAAATCTCTTCGTGTCGAGTTCAGCGGGTGATTCTTTTTCTACACTATCTTCCGCCGAGATCTTTTCATTTCGTCTCGCGGGGTAAAAATAAACGTTTGCGATTGTTTTCGCCGGTTCACGTTCGAGTGAGACGCTGGGTCATTGTGGATTTGCCATTTCTTAAGGTCCTTCGGTTGAACATTTAGGGCATCCCATGGGGGCCTTAAATATTTGACGTTATCACGGCCATCTTGGAATTTTTTTTCATTATTAACATCGATTAAATTCATAAAATAAATTGGGAAATTCTTACTCACAAATCCACCGAGTCGCGAAGCAGACACGTGTAGGAATTTGCAGGGTAAATCGCGGATGATGCTTAACTCGCGCATCTAAATATGGGCATAGACCAATAGTGCAGAGTAAGAATCGGACGATGCTCGATTCACGACGACCAAATATGGGGATAGAACAAAATTGCATACGCGTCAATTTGCACCTTGCGGATCGCGATGGCGAAATTGATCGTCTGAACTCAACTAGAGAACAGAAAGGTTGGTCTCGGAGCGAGGCTCGTGTTCAGAGGAATTGACAACTGTGATCAGAAGTATTGATAAAAGCCAAATACATTCTTCTTTTTTGAATAAACTCGTTATCTGGTTTGTATATCACAAACTCGAGTTTCGTTCTTAACGTGGCAACGATCCTAAATGTCTTAAAAATTATATTTGCTGACCTCGCGTACCGAGAGAAGAAAACTCGGAGAAAGATCTCGGAAAAACTACCAAGTCGTATGGTAAATTTTGACCGGGCACACTAGCCACCACTAGCGATATGTGAAATTTTCACAGGAGCCGTGGAAATTTGTACTCAACCTATACGGTAATTTTTTCAGAAGGTGGATTGGCAAAATTTCCAGAATCCGGCTAAAAATTTCGTGGATAAAATTAAGAATTTTGTAGATAAAAACAGAATTTCGCCGATAAAGTTTATTTTATGTACGTACATAGATAAAAAATGTGATAGGTTATACATGCCGGTATAACCTACAAACCTGAAACAAACAGTCTACGACCCTTTGAGCGTCCACGAAATAACTCATTGCGATATTTTCCAGTAAGAAGATCTTATATTCCAGCTAAAGTTACGGGATATTTAGGTAATATCTGCGATAGCGAATACTACCATATTATCTATCAAACTGTTATGTTTAATACTTAATCTTTGCCAGGATGTCACTTTGGTTCCCATAAACCTGAAAGTCCTGTTCGTTTTCACCAGATTTACGTTAATTACTATCAGATTGTTTTGGCAATGTAGAAGAACAGCTGTACATCAGGCCCTCACAAGTTCCGTAGTACGGCTGATAGGGTTCCAATCCAAAGCTCCGAAAATCTTTCCAAGGTGCCTCTGCTTCGTGATTCACGCACGTCGAAATAATCGCTATAGTGATGCGTACGGGGTTTCTGATGAAGGACGCGCGTAATTGGCGCGATCGAGGCGAAACGCTGGTATCCTGTGTGTTACACGGTTGTCGGACATGCGGTGCGGTAGGGTGCGGGGAATGTTGGAAACGACGAATGTTTCTCGTTCCGCGTGCCTGCCAAGTTTTGATTGGGCCGCGGACGGGAAATGGGAGGAGAAGGAAAACGAGGAAAGGGCCACGAGTGAGAGTGTGTGCATGGGATCGTAGCGGTGCAAGCCGCTGCATCGCGAGAATGGAGGAAGCATGCGGCAAAGCCTCGTCGCGCGATGCAGCCTGCCTAGCGAGAACCGCTTTCCGTACATAGAGGTATATTACTTCACAGGACGGAAGGGCGCACGGAACGCCGAGGTGCATCGCATGAACGACGAACATTAGGGCACCCCGTGCGTGAAACACCGTAAGGGATCGATCGGCGCCCGACGACTCCACGAGCAGCGAACTTTCCATCTAGCTCATTGCCGGTGGGAGCCCTCGCATATCGACCTGCCCCAGGCTTCGGAGCCGCCGCTCAACGTGCCTCAGCCCCAGAAACAACCACCCTTAACGGACGATGAAAATGAAAAATTACCACCGGCGTATACCGATGAGATATGTCGCGAATTAATTGGTTCTCGGAGGCGCGAGGGGGGGGGGGGGGCGAATCGAACGGAATCGACCACTTGGAAAACCTCATCCAGACTCGATATACACTGCGGTGGATCAAAAGGATTTTCACCAGACGCGTGGCATTTCCTTTTCATCCTGCGGCTTTTTTGCAACATTAAAGCTTTGTGAATGCTGCGAAGAAAAATTATCCGGGGACAGAGGATCGGAGATTTTTTTTGCATACAAGATAGAAGGGAATGGAAAAAATTGTTATTTCAAATATGTTGAACAATTCAATTTGTAAATTGAGCGCAGTCAATGACATCCATTTCACTCCTTACGTTCGATTTATTCTCGGCTCTGAGGAATTACGGTCGGTGGAAGAAATAATAGTTGGGGAGAGAAAATTCCTGAGCGTACGAGTGGCTGTGTCCTGTTTCTATGGGTACCTCGTACACGAGACTGTTCCGGACCATTATAGCTGGTCTCTGAAGAGCATTAAACGGTCTCGGTCTCGGGGTCTGTCACTGACCCCTGAACGAACACCGAGCGCGCATAAGACGTGCGTAACAAATTGCGGACGAGCAAAACTCACTGGCCGCGAGATGCGCCCGATGACCTTAACGTATGCATGTTCAGCGGTGCAGTTAGAGCTCGCGGTACCGCGAACGAGCTTAGATCTCACGAGGTCTCGGATACATCTCTATCATCTCCGCATGATAAATTCAATATCATATCTAAAAGAAAAAATAATTATTTTTCATTATTTTTATTTTTGTTTTTTCATAAAATTCATCCTCGACATTGTCAAAATAATCGTCGTTTTGTGATTTCAGGTCAATTCCGAGCGCCGAGAATAGCGGAACATCCGTCGGACATAATAGTCGCGAAGAACGAGCCTGTTACGCTGAATTGCAAAGCCGACGGGAAACCCGAGCCTACGATAGAGTGGTACAAGGACGGCGAGCCGGTGCAAACCTCGCCGGGTGACACAAAGTCCCACAGGGTCCTGCTGCCGACGGGATCGTTGTTCTTCCTACGAGTTATGCACGGAAAGAAGGAGCAGGATGGCGGAGTTTATTGGTGCGTCGCGAAGAATCAGGCCGGCAGTGTTAGCAGCAGAAACGCCACCCTCACCGTTGCAGGTAAGACAATTCCATCGGTAATAAATCATTCGGCGTTACGTACTGCGGGGCAACTTCGGGAACAAATTATTTTATGTAGTCGGAATTCCGTCGGGTTTCTTCGCGAGAACAACACAGCTCGCGATAGCCTCGAAGATCGAGGTGGTTCAAGGATCCCGAGAGTTTCTCGACGTTGGGCCGAGCGAGCGCGCGCGCGACCGGTCATTGCGAGAGACTCGTCGACGAGAGAGTGGAGAGAGATACGGATGCGAATCGATTATGCATGCCCGCGAGTCGTGAACCCGATAAATCATTGAAATTCGAAATGCCGCAGCGTCCGTAGTCCGGCACAGAGCCGTTCTCGCTCGCCCGGTCGATGCCGCGCGGATGTGCAATGCCAGCATGTCGAATGCAATTCGAGAATATATATGTAAGCCCGGTGCTACGCGATTCCGAGGGTATACGTCTGTGGGCATGCATAGAGGTGATGCAGCGCCCGGCGGTTCATCTCCTCGATCGTAGTTGGATCGAGACCTACGATTACGATACCTTGCCGTCGCGATATGAGATATGCGCCGCGATATCGACAGTCGCCCGTGGGTCGGGGGCGAGAGAGGTCGGGAGCAGCCCGGACCAAGTGATCGTGCAACCTCGCGTCAGCCAATCGAGCAGTTAAACCGCTTGAGGATCGATCGCGTTTATCGCAATCGCTACCATACACCATACCTTCCCCGATTAAGAAATCATCGGTCGTCGTTTAGCCCAAAGCACCTCGCGGAGATACTTGGGGACCACTTTTAGTTTTAAGGTTTACATCAATTGTCAAATTTTTTTTCTCAAGTCAAAGGGCTTACTTACGATTAGTGAGTGCGTTAATTCCGAACCAGTATTTCTTCTTATCGTGCCACATAACACGACAAGCTTGTAATACACTTTTTATTTTTATCAATTGATAAAATACTTGAGATATAAACTCGGCTAATAATTTTTTTATTCTAATGGATATATTTTTTAATTAAACTACGAAAAAATTACATATCACGCAACACAATTTTTTTATAAAAAAATTCACATCTAAAGATTTTGGATAAAAAGAAAAAAATTGATCCGTTAAAATTAAAACATCGCGTCAACGAGATAGTGGAAATGTACGATTCCGCCTTGATCTCTCAATTAACTGTAACTTCTCCACAAAGCTATTCCCGGTTAAAAGTAACCCGATATAGCGATGCTCAAAGCCGGAACAAGTTTCATTAATATCCTGTCTAATGGGAATGATGGGCATGTTCCCCGGCTCCGACAGCTCCGTGCCGTAAACCGCTCACCAACAATTCAAATAGAAACAAGCCACACAGAGATTACGAAGACCGAAATGTGGATTTTCGTGCGGTATGTGTTTGCTCGACGGATTACGATCGTTGGAACGTAATTAACTGTGAAAATGTACATAATCGTTCGGAGTTTGGGACGAAACGCGGCAACGACGATATAATAAATAATCGAAATCTCGTAGTTCTCTGGGTGTTATTCCCGGCGCTCCGGAAGCGTTCGACTATCGCTCGAATTGCATAATTCCCACGTAAAAGCTCGCGAGTGCAATTAGCATTAATTACGATACCGCTGACTGTCGGGGGAATAGCGTACGGGAGAGCGAGAGAGGCCCCGGTGCTTGTTTACAATTTTGCGCGATATCTGCGGCGTGCTGGCATATAATTTCGCGAAACACGTTACCGGAGCGCGCGCGCGAGCGCGCGGGTCCGCTATCTTATCCCCGCGGTTTTCTCGCGCTCATGCCCATACCCCGAGCAACTCTCGCCGACACGTACAACCCTCGTGTCGGTTTCTTGAACAAATACAAACGCACACACACACAAACACATTCCTCCGCCCTTGCGATGCATTATAGCCGTACTCCGTTTTTTTTTCTTTTCTCTTCGCGTTACACCGCCTCGTTGATTCGGACTCTTGCACGACGAGATAAAAAGTTCTCGTTATACCAGAACCATTTGTGTTTACGCCGAGTTGAAAAACAAAGAAAAAAAAATAACATATATTTACGTCTACACGCATTCGTTTCCCCCGTAACGATTAAATTATAATGAATTGCGGCACAATGCAGTTACGTAAATTTTCCTATCTTTTTTTGTTCATTTTTTTTTCAACTCTTTTCTGTTTTTCACGGAACTGTGCAGGAGCGAGTCAGTAAAAGCACGAAGAGGCTCAGACACGATTTGCTAATGAGTGCTCTCGTTATTGGGAACGATGCAGCAAAACGTCAATGCGGAGGATAGGCGAAAACGTTGAATAATAAAAAAAAAATAAAAAAGAAAATTCAAGGTACGAGTGGAGTACTTAGAACTATTGCGAGATGCCGAGGAGCCGGTGAGACATAAAGCTGTAACTTCGCGTTCGAACGAGAGAGCTTTGACACTAATATGCCGCGAGGGGTAGGTTTAGGGAGATAAAACGTTCGATATATGATCCGGCTTCAGCCCGTCGGTAAAACATAGAAGCGCGACTGTGCATTCCTCCGCATTCGAGCTCCAGTTCCACTGTCGGCCATGCCTATTAGTCGCGACCCAGATTCCATAGTCAAAGAGAGGCGCTTAGCGTCGTATAAATGGTCTTCTTGCAACGATGAAAACTCTGTCACGCGTCCCTCAAACTATACTTCGTTTCGTCATTCGTCGAAACTGGACCTTTTTTTTGTGCCATCGTCCGACATTCTACCCCATCGACCTCGTGCGTATTCAGAATTCGGGCCATTCCCATACCCTCGCTCTTCCTCGTTTTGTTCGCAGAGGCGTCAAAGCGCAGATTTCCTCTTTGCTTCACGCGCGAATGCGACGAAAAAATAGGAAGCCAACGCGATGCTCTTTCAATTTTATTTTGAGTGCGCGATGTAGGTCCGTAGTATTAAAAAAAAAAAATCCTCCGATCACTATTGCGAATAGAGTTGGAAATACGAGATACGTAACGGACCGAATATTATAAATATTCTTTTTTTTTTAAACGAATAATGTGAAATAAAAAAGATATATTCCATGATATTGGTATTGGGTATGTAGAACAATTATTTTCCGGGTAGATGCGTCCGGGGCTAGCTCGCCTATAGATCAGATAGGAAGTAGGGAAGGAAAGAGAGGTGGAAGCGATGGTTCACCGAGGGTGTAGTATTCGCGATGGTCGTGTATCAGTGGCGGTTCCGAGAGTGGGACGCACCCGTTTGGCAATACGTTCTCGGCAATGGCTGCGGTAAATATGCCAATAGCACGAGTAGAGAAGCGAACGCGGTATCGCTGTGCCTCGCCCAGGGAAACGAGAGATAGGAACCCCCCTCCCCCCCCCCCGGGCACCCCCAACACCCACCAACACCGCCAGTGAAATAATTCTGATTTATGTAGGACGCCGAGAACTCAGCTGGTCTCTCGTCGAGAATACATACATATTGTACGAGCTAGGGCATACGGAGAGGGGGGGGGGGGCGGAAAAAGACGGAGAGAGAGAAACGTTACCTACAGATAGCCAGGGTGAATTCTCGATTCCACCGCCGCTCGTCGAGTACGAAGATCGATACTCTTGGGGTCGCCGATAGTTATCTATCAAGCCCTCTCCAGGAAGTTGACATTCCACATTGCATATTTTAATAACAATTTTATGTCTTATTTTTTATTTTTATAAATGCGCCTTCATAGTCGGGTATTAGTTCCCCTGCTTATGCTCCCGTGATTCTGCTGTGCCTCGCTCGAATCCGGATTCGGTGAGTGAGTAAGTGCGTGCTCGGCGTTTTACTACAACCCTACTCCACTCCGGACGATGGTGCTGGTGCTGCAAACTACTGCGGACCGGGGAAACCGGAATTCCGCAATCGTGATGAGTCAGCGTAGGCACACACAGTAGTAGTGGCAGCGGCAGGGCTCTCCTACCGGCTGCTGATAGCAGTGCCCGAGTACCATATATAATGCTACTACTCATAGCAGAACGAGGTGGATCCAGAGAAAGTAGGATTTAATGAGAGAAAAAGTGCGATGGTGGCAGGGAATTAAAAAGAAAAAAAAATCTGCCATATCTCCAGCATCGGGCTATCCATAATCTGTTTCCATGAAATATTGAGGTCGATACGATTTAATGTTCGTTAAAAATCTTCTTTTACGAGTTTTTCGGATTATGTGTTTTGTTACACGCGTTGCGACGAAATTTAAAAAATATTTACATGATTTATATAAATATTTATTTCATTTAAGTAACGATTTACTTAATTTAAATAAATATTTTACTTAAACCAAATAAATGGTGGCCGTCAAATAAATTATTTTTCTGGGTGTGTATTTGGAGTGGACCCGGAATGCACTGTAGTGTACCAGAGGCAGATTCATGGTTGTCGAATAAAATTCGCAGACCATGAATCTACGGAATAGACCAGCGGATCCAACACTGCACCCTATACATGCGCAGCGATAACTCGTTTTGTGGAGATGATAAGTGCGGCAACTGTCGCAGCGCGGTAGCCATGCCGATGGTTAAATTTCACCTGGGCTGTCTCGTATGGAAATAAGTGTATATAACAGCTCTCAACTAGGGTTTTTACGGTAAAGATGTGTAGCATCGATAGTCTCGTGACTCACAAATGGCCGGTTTACCCGTTCGTGCTAATCGATGTCGGCCATATTCGCCACTTTTACCCCACACTTTGCTGTCCACGTGCCAGGAAACAACCACGCTCCCGTCGCGACATCGACGCCGCTGATTTCCGGCGTGAAGAGTCGAAAATTGGTCGTCAAAGTGTTAACTTGACCGCATAACATCGCATTACAGTTCAATATAAAATGAACCATTATACCATAGACAAAGCATCTCTCGCGAATAAAGGGCAAATAACAGGTTGCGGTTGTAGTACAACGTGACGTGTACCGTGGAGCGACGGTGCATGCACCATGCTAACCCTTTTTTTCTCTTCCCCGAGCGCAGTACCTACCAACACGAACGGGTTTTCAGCCCTACCCCGTTGTCTCCATGGTTCTCGCGGTCGCACACAAGCGGAGCTCTCGCGCGTCGACTCGCCACAGGCATTATAATGCGTACAGCTCGCTGCTTTAATGGGAACGTATGTAGAGTAGCCGGGACCGGCATTGTCCCATGGCGTAAAAGTCCCCCAGACTCACCTGACCAGGGCCCCGCCATACACGCTTACCATACACCGTTCCGTGTGCGCGCGGTCTCTCGTCCACACGCCATGGGGAGGCGCACACCATGGGACGATATAGACTGGACGGAAGGTAGAAAAAGGAGGTGAAGGGGGCCGCGGATGCGTCGCTGCACCAGCGGGCGCCAAGCCATTGTTTCCAGATCGGACCTCCCGCGAGATCTAACGAGCCTGCTGGTACCCTGTTCATCCTCCGGCTCGTCGCTGGGCTGCTGGATCCTCTCCCGCACCGTGCCGTTATATTTTGCAGGCGATTAGTTTTTTTTTTTTCGT
>JAPYZD010000654.1:0-35226 GCA_030522725.1 Ichneumoninae sp. B BG-2022a
ATAACGGGTTAAATCCATATAAATGTATCATACGTATTTTCCTGCATACTGCACATGCTTCGCGGCGATGGCGATGATAATAATAATAATAATATCTCCACCGCATTGTTATTGTTGTTTTATTTTTTTCAGACACATTTTTAACCCCCTTTTCCGTCACAGAAAGAGAATGCTAGAAAATGTAATTAAACAGTTGTTTATATCCTTGTGTAAAAATTATAGAAGCGAGCATATAAATAAATATTCTAATTTTGGTTTTTTCTTCTAGGTTTGTCTTTCTATGATGGAAGAAAGGGTTAACTTTTTCCGTAAGAAAGAGCATTCGTAAGAAAGAGCATTATAGAGAATCTAAATAAACAGTTTTTATATCCTTGTGTAATATTTATAGAAGAGACCGAAAAGAAGAAATGTTCTAATCTTTGTTCACCCAAAGTACGGAATACCATAGCTCGAACATAAAGAAAAATATTTCAATGGGACCAAAATTCGAATATCTTTTTGTTCCGAAGTATCGAACACCATAGCACGAAGGCTAAAAAAAGCCGATCTCTCTTAGGCGCGCTCATGATGGATATATCGCCAAGCTCGTGCCGCGCGGCGACTCCGTCGGAAAGCTCGGAGGGGCATTTAGCGTCCTTGGGTATCGAGGAACGCCGGCCAGATCGAGAGAGGTTGGAATAGGATGAAAAACCGTTTGTAGAAAAGAAGAGGTAACAGGAGGAGATCCTGGCGGAGCTAGGATGAGAATGGGAGAGAGAAAAGAGAGTCGAGGGCGCGTGGAGGAACGCGGGAATCGAGTGAACGTTGTACGTGATCGGCATACGAGTTTCCTCGAATTTACAAGTCTCATTCTCTCTCGCTCGCTCGCCCGGGCGCAAGCGCGGTGCGCGAGAGAGGTTGCGCGAGCGGCGAGTAGGTAGAAGCCTCCTCTCTCGCCGTGAGAGCGCAACATCGACTCGGACACGGAGGCTCGTTTTATCGGGACCGAATAAATTTGTATACGTGCAGCACGCTCTGCCGCTTCGTCTCACTTTTTCCTCGAGCGTTTTGCGTCTCCGCGTCCTCGTCGTCTCTCGGGGATTCGCCGTGTGTAGACACGTAGTTAAGAGGGTTTCTCTTCTATCTGCCCCGAGACAGAGAGGGCTCCTCTGACTGTTGAGCTGCCTGCAATAATTGCTCCGCGAAGCTCCTCGCTGTCCCCCGACGAGAGCGACGGCGAGGATCTGTTCATTTAAGCTATCTCGAGCCACTCGGAGAAATAATCGCAAATGAGTCTCAAGAGCTTTCAGCATTACATTTTTACGATCGGTTTAGTTTTTTTTTTTTTTATCACCCGGCCGTCCAGAATCGTGACAGGGACGACAGAACTGTACGAGAAATCCACTTGTAGTCCGGGAGCGATAATGGTGTGGTCGGTCGACCTATTTTTTAATTAAAAGAATCTCATAGCAAGCTCTATTTCTATATAGTTTCTGATTTTTTTTATGCGGATGGTCCCAGATCGATTAGTTTTTGAGAAAAAAGAATCTTGATCTTTATGCACTTTTTTCGACCGTCTGCGTTCCGTGAATTTAATTACGTGCTGGCAAATTCGTATATGTACATTTTTTTCGTTTGATAATTATTAACTCGTAAGTATTTGGACTATCGCGTACAGGACTGTTTTTTTGCGCATTCCAACGAGAAACGAAATAAAACTCCTCGAGTTGGAAACGAAAGAATGACACGTCGAATATTCCGGTTTATTTCATCAGAGTTGCAAACGGTTTCTCCGTTTAAGGAGGTTGGAACGCTTCACACTAGTCAAGAAAGTGGTGCATTTTGTAAGTCGCTTATACAAACCTTTTACGCATGTGTAGATTATAGTGAATGGTCATTTGTATTACAGCAGATGTCCTTAACCTAGAAAACCATTAACTGCAATGGATTGTCAAAAATATTTATTAGTTTGTGCTAATTTTCCAAAATGTACATATTCGTTAAATTTTTTGAAAGAATATTCCGTAATTTTTGCTCGATTTTAATGTATTACGGCTCATACTCTTCCTCGAAAGATGCTCTATGAATTCACCGTCTAGATATTCGATAATATTTTCCGCTTCAAAATCACAGCTGTTTGTTTACAAAGGAATTCCGTCGATGGATAAACAAAAGTCTGTCATTTCGTAAACAGAAAATAGTATCGAATAGTGTATATGGTGAATCCGTAGAGCATCTTTCGAGAAAGAGAATGAGCTGTGATTCATCGAAATCAAGCAAAAATGGCGGATCATTCTTCGAATAAGACTGAACGAAAATGGACCTTTTAGAAAATCAGCACAACGCAGGTAATATTTTTGCAAATCCATTCCAATTAATGTTTTTCTAGATTAAGGATATCTGCCGTAATACAAATAACCATCCACTATAATCGCCAGATGCGTGAAAGTTTGTCCAAACGACGTAAAAAATTTAGCTCTCATTTGACTCGCTCGAGCCTCGTTAATGGTTTTATCTCTCGTCGAAACAGGTTGATCCACAGGGTGCCGCGTCATCGGATTCGCCAGTTACGAGTCGACGTGCGAGAAGGCGACCGCGCTCGGGGAATTATCTTCATTACGGCGGTTTTTCGATTCAATGCGAGACTCGCTCGTTCGCATTGTCAACTCTCGTGTAAGCGAGAAAATACAAGCGTTCGAAGACTGTCCGACCGCTATCGGAAATAACCGCAAAGCCCTCCCTCTCGTGTACACGATTGTAAATCTCGGAAGCGCGCGCATATTCGTCCGGTGTTCATGCGCGATAGAGAAACGTGGCGAACGTACCTGTTGCTCGATCCTTTGTACACCGTCGCGGAGGAACGAGTAGGAACGATAACAAGAAGAAGACGCAGTCAAGTTCCCCGCGGGAAACTTTCACTGCCGCTGCCACTTCGTAGGGAGACTCCCCAGCTTCCGATACTTCCAGCGTTGCTTCGAATAATCCCCTCGAAGTTTCGTCACAATCCAACTTCCACTGCACTTACACTTGTATTCACTTCATTCGTCGAGATTATTTCAACCTCCACTGCGCACGTCCACTGCGCACACTCGGCGACTGAAACAACCATTGTCCGGCATTCGTTTGCATCGCCGAGAATTACCGATTTACTTATCACACTGCCTATGCACCCACGCGAAAAAGAACATAATCTTTTTTGGAACTTTTTTTTATTTTACATCCATAACCGATATATCAGAGAAACAAACACTAATCTTGACGATCGGCTGATAATCCTTTTAATTCCATGAGCTGCAAATTGGATTTATTTTCGGGACAGCGTTGATTCTAGCGTAACGATTAACCGACTAGGACTCCCATTATCCGGCATTCCTTTGCATCGCCCTCAATTACCGATTTATTAATCACACTGCCTACCGACGACACGCGAAAACTTACCCTGTACGAGATATCGAAAGAAAGAAGATAAACGTATTGCAACAGTGCCTGTTGACTGGACGATCCTCGCGCTCGGTGCGATACACTTTTTTGCAGCGCCCCCTACCGGAACCGGAAGTGACCCGATCGCGTTTTTCAAACTTCCAAAAACCAATATATATCAGAGAAACGAACACAAATCTTGATAATCCGCTGGATGAATGTCGACAGATTCATTCCTTTGAGTAATGCTTTTAATTCCACGCGCTGCAAATTCGTTTCGTTTTCGGCACAGGCTCGATTCTGGCCTAACGCTTACCGGGCTGCGGGAAGTAACCTCAAAATTCGATGTGACAGCGCTCAGATCTTGTATTCGCGTCCGGGTCGTCGCAAACGACCGAGAAACGTAAACAGTACGTTGCTTCCGTGCCTCGACAACATTGCGTCCCTCCGTCGGTGCGACTTGGACGAAAAATCAACCGACAGTTGAAAAGAAACACGCGAGACGACTCGAAGCGGGACGACGCGGAGATATTTTCAACGACAGCGCTGCTGCCGCCGGTTATCGTAATGCACCTGCCTCCGCACAATCGCGAGGCTCCTGCGAGATCCAGCAACGAAATCGCGCTCGAACGAGCGACACATCCTCGCGGAGTTTTCTCTATCGGTCTAGGACGATCGCCGAAGGACTGCCGAAAACGAACAATCGTTTAATATCAGTTCTACCAACATAGAAACTAAAACTTTGTTTCTTTGATTATCTTTATTTAATTTGGTTTCCAAGTTGAATTTATATAAACTATCCCGGCTCAGAGTTACGACGCGAATGATGCGTTCTCTTCTCTTTCTTGCGCTTTGCGACTACTCTACTCTTTATCCCGGGGATCTGGTGCCGCTGCCGCTGCTGCCGGCAAGAGCATTAAAACACACACACAGGCCGTTGCATTCCTGTGCCCCGTAGTAGCGAAGGCTCGTTCCCCGAAGAAGCGGTGCACCGCGCACGGTGCAAAACCAACATCGATGTTTTATATACGATTCGCACTGGTGAAATATATATTCCGGGTTAAACGGTTTTTTGTTTCTTCTTTCACGCGGTAGCTTTTGGTTGGGAACTGCAAGGTCGCTTAGATGGTGCGGGTGAGGTGGAATTTTTGGTAACTTTGAATGGACGATTCTTTTCTTTGCTTTGTTGAATTTTTTTTCTTTTTTTTTTTTTTTTTTGAAGACTCGGATCAACAAGTCGATGGATCGAGAGCGTTCGTTGCCTCGCGACGCGACGAGAGACTCCAGCCGGACTCGGAGTCGAACTACCTCGGCCGTTGAGACGAAGGCCCCGCGAGGGACCTTCCCCCCCCCCCCCCCCCCCCCCCCCCCCCCCCCCGCCCCCCCCCCCCCCCCCCCCCCCCCCCCCCCCCCCCCCCCCCCCATCCCTCACTGGCTGTACCTCTCGCGCCACCTCCACCTGCTGCCCGCGACGGCCCGAACTCCTCTCGTCTTTCTCCGCTCTCGGAGGAGAACAGTCCCGCAGCTTCTTATCTACTATCTGTCTTGTATACTTACTCGGACCATTTGTTGAGATTTATAGAAAATAAACGTTTCTTTTGTCACCATATTGTTTTACCTTCCGGGATTGGGACCGGCATTGTCTGATGGGCGGATAACAAAAAAAACATATTGGCAGCCTCTTATCTAGAATCCGTCTTATATATACTTGCTCGGACGATCTGTTAAAATTTTCATTTGAGAAAAGTCATACAAATGTACCTTACGAATTTTTCCGCAGAGACGGTACATGCTTCGTGCCGATGCCGATCATAATAATAATAATATCCAAAAGTTACAGTTAACCCTCTATAAGTCACACGGCCCGAAACCGTTCCGAAACGGGAGTAACGAACGCCGCGTGGGCGCCACGCGTTACTACGGTAGAGCCTACGAGTAAGGATAGAGATGTGACTTATAAAGGGTTAAATCCATATAAATGTATCATATGTATTTTTCTGCAAACTGCACATGCTTCGCAGCGATGGCGATGATAATAATAATAATATACAAGTTCCATTTAATGTTGATAATTTTTTTTGTCGCTATACTGTTTTCCCTTGCAATAATAAAATCAATAATAAAAAAACATTTGTAGCCTCTTATTTGTTAAGATTTATATTTAAGAAAATCCCTAGAAATGTATCATACAAATTTCCACCTCAATCCCCACTCTTAGGCGCTACCGTAGCAACGCGCGGCCCCACTTCGCGTTCGTTAATGTCGTTTCCCGAAAAGTTTTTTTTTATCGCCATGTTGTTTTAACATGCAGGTTCGGGCCCGGCTTTGCCTGATGGGTTGATAACAATAATAAAGAAGCATTTGCTGCTGCTCCGAGAGTGCATTATCTTTACGAGCTATAATGTACCGGGCGCTGAGATCACGGAGGTCTCCCGAGTCAATTTTTCGGGGATCGTCTAAGAGCTACTTAATACAATATAACCTGTTCAAAGTTGCGCTGATCCGCGGAGGACTCTCGGGTATCTCGTGTATGCGGTGAGAGGATCGGGTAAGGCAATATCGCAAAAGAAATAAAGAAAAAAAACAAAGTTCAGTAACATGATCTTCTTCTCGGCGCGGGAACATGCGGTATTTACCTTCCGTCCGGCTGACTTCTCCGAGCCGACACGTATCGACTTTCGACTCCCTTTACCGAAGCATCTTCGATTGTCACGTGATCGTCTAGAAGCAATGGCGGAATCATTTGAACGGACGGACATTTTCTTAAATTTATTCATGAATTTCATCGAAGAGATAAAATTCAGTGTCGATTGAGATTTATTACTATTGACCTCTAGCAATCTTGACCTTCTGACGATCTTAGCGGGAGTGGGACTGCTGTATGCTGTTCCCCCACTCCGCGGCGTAATGACCGCCGACAGCGCGTTCGACCAATCGCGGCTCTCACCTACGTCTCGGGCACTAACACAAGCGCTCCCCCTTCTGCTTCACAACGAAATTTGCTTAATAATCCAATAACTCGGAGTAAATAACCGAATTATAACCGACTGCAGAAAAAATGGTGTTAAGAAAAATTACAATCTTTAAAAATGACGATCGTAAAATTTTACATCTTAAAAAATGAGTATCTTAAAATTTCCACCGTCGAATTATTTTTTCGCGGAAATTACGGAATGGCCACTTAAATTTCATCTGATTCCATCATCGCATGATGAAAGCGAAAAAAACGCGATAGTGAATTCGAAAAAAAAAACTTTGTATCCCAATTTAATAACTAACGCCCATAAGCCAAGTATCGGAGAATATTTTCATAATTCCCGCGCGTACGGCAGCGTCGGCGAGTTAGCTTCGCGCTGCCTCGGCAATTCTCGCAACCTGTCGAAACGGGCCACGTGACAGGTCGTCGCGAAAAACGCGATTGTGGTGTGACGATGGCCGACTCGAATTACGAAAGAGCAGACGGTTTTAAGCGGGGGGGCTTTCCATGCAAGCCCACCGCTTCGCTCGGCAAACGTCGAGCCGTCAATTTGTTATTTATCTGTGCGTTCGCTAGGTCGAGAACGATGACTTACGACATCAGATGGATTATACCGAGATTGAGAAACACCGGGAGTCTGTGGAACCTGGCTAGCACTATTACCTTCGCGGCCGTCGGGCTGTTCTCTAAAATCATCATAGGTGAGCTAAGAACCTCGAATCCATCCACACTTTCATTCTCTTTGTTTTTTTCGATTCAGTTGTCTAATTCAACACTCTTTGTTTTTCTTTTTTTTTCTATACTCAGCGCAGCAATTTTATCAACGAGTCTCACACAGTGTGGACTACATTTCTGTCCTTCGTTCGAGCTGCACTGAATTTTCGTTTGGCCTTGATATCAGGCGCGTTTTTATTCAGTTTATAGTCATATGTACATACGTCTGTTTGTGTGTGTATATATATACACACATGCGTCTGTGTTTATGCTTTCTGGAATTCCGATGCATAAACTTGCATTTCACAGTTAGAAGATGAATAACTTCGTTTTTTAAACACATGAAACGGAACTTACGTAGCTTCAGCTAGCAATACACAACATTGTAAGCATTCAATGATTTTTGAGACATTTTTTTTTTATACCTACAACATCATTTTCAATTCTTATCAATGATTCATTGTTTTAATGTTTAGCCAAACATGAAAATTATTGCTTAGTCAGAAGGCGCTTTTTAATTCTCAGCTTTTAAAACGTAGGGTATTAACGCGAGACGTGAGAAGTTACACAGCATTCAGCTGAGCGATACGCAGCTTTCAGCTAAGCGATACGCAACATCGTAAGCGTTCTGTGATTTTACACATAATGAGTAATTTTTTCTTTTCATATACTTGCATTGAAACCTTATCAATAATTACCAACGATTCATCATTTTAATCGCTTGCCTGACCCGGCAAAAAATACTGCTACATTGGCAGACACTTTTAAATTATAGGCTTGTAACATAGCCTTTCATGTTTTGTTTTTATCAACTTCATAAATATGCACGTCATTGACTAGTCAATGTCAACTTAAACAAACTGTCGAAGATACGATCGTTAGATTGTTTCGAACAACAAAACTGATTTATGCAGTTTTTTAAAACATAACGTCAATGGTCTTCAAAATGGGTTGGCGCAGTTTATACAACAAGAATGCAGTATTTTTGTATACTGCTTCTTATCTTTGCCTCATTCACGTTGCACCTACTTTTCTTCATGAATGCACTACTATAGTATCTCATACTATATTACTATCCTATCTATATCCTATACTATAGTAGTAGTACTATACATCTACTACGTAGACATATAATACTAAGGTACTATAAGGTACTACTGTAGTATCTCATACTATATTACTATCCTATATTATATATCCTATGTACATCCTATACTATAGTAGTAGTACTATACATCTACTACACTGTAAAAAAATTTTGTTTTAAAATTAATGATCAGGATTGGAAGCTTTTTAACATAAACCGTTTCTAAAATTTCAAACACATGTGCATTGCAATTTTACAATAAAATTTGTATTTTTCTTGAACATTTTTGTAAATTTTGCAGCAAAAGATTTGTATTTTTAATATCTGGTATTCTTACTTTACAAGCAAAGTACATTAATGTTTTATTAATATGAGTAATGTCAGCAAATTTCAAGTTCCAGTACATTAAATTTACAATTTATTTTTACAGTGTACGTAGACATATAGTACTATAATATACACTACTACTAAAAATGTAGTACCATAAGGTACTATATTTTTATTATTTTATTTCCCTTTTGTTAAGGTTTTTTTTGGCCATGCGATGTTTCGTACTATCCTTTGCACAGTGTCCTGCTTAAGGGATTCGGCCTTGGATATTGGAAGAAACGATTCTATTCGCGTATTCGTATTCAACCATCGATTTTTCCGCTCTAATAAAAAAAATAAATAAAAACATTGCCTGAAATTAATTTTTTTTTCCAGAATGGCTCAACAAGACGACAGTTTACAATAAACACATAATGTCAAAGGCGCTGGACGACAGACCGAAGAACGTGCCGCTTATAACGGTATCGAATCATCACAGCTGCTTCGACGATCCTGGAATATGGGGTGGGTTTAGGAAGACATACGAGATACGCCGAAAAATCAATATCGTCGCATGTACGATTCTAAGAGTCAAAATACAATTGCAACTCCGAACGAGGAGAAGAATTCGATAATAAAGCGGTAATAAATACGAAAGGCTGGTACTAAATCCTAGCCGCCTAATCTTATCAGTGTTGTAATCAGGTTTTCCTTATCTGTCGTATCCGAACTGCGTGCCATTGTATCGCCATCTCAGGAGAGCG
Source organism: Ichneumoninae sp. B BG-2022a (assembly GCA_030522725.1). Taxonomy (NCBI): domain Eukaryota; kingdom Metazoa; phylum Arthropoda; class Insecta; order Hymenoptera; family Ichneumonidae; species Ichneumoninae sp. B BG-2022a. Next base: position 9,251 of record JAPYZD010000654.1, read on the forward strand.
GTGAAATTATCGATCTCGTAATGATAATTTTTCTTTTCTTAATCTTCAGCTACCTTGGACCTGAGACACATACTGAATAGAAAAACAATGAGATGGTCGCTCACCGCTCACGACATTTGTTTCACCAATGTTTGGCACTCGTACTTCTTCATGACCGGCAAGTGCATACCGGTCGTCCGCGGCGACGGTGTATATCAGGATTCCATGAACTTTTGCATAGAGAAATTGGGCTGCGGCGACTGGGTTCACGTTTTTCCCGAGGGAAAAGTTAACATGCTCAAAGAACACATGAGGTTCGTATTGGTAACAAACGTTTCACGACGCAGTTGTCACAAGTGTTCGTAGATAATTCTTATTATTTAAATGAAGGCATCCGGTGGAAGTGAAGATTTACTGATGATTCGAGTATTTTGGGCAAGTCTTTTTTTTTTATTCGATAAACCTCGAGGAACTTCTCGGGAGGAATATGTTTTCGCGTAGATACAAATTGAATACATAACAAAAAATGTTAATCGACGCTTTCCGTAGATAATGCGTATTACTTAAATGAACGCATCCGGCGGAAGCGACGATTAACTGATGATTCGAGTATTTTGAGCGGGTCGTGTTTCTTCATTCGATAAAATTCACCTACATGAACTTCTCGGAAGAAGTAGGGTAAACCAGCCAATGAATGGACAGGATCATTGAATGGACACTGTCCATAAGAGCACGTGCAAAAAAGTCTATTGGCTTTTTCGTCCGCTTAACCGTCTATCCACTGGCCAGTTTATCCTATGTCCTCTTATCTATAATATATTTTTTTAAATGTTAACCGACTCAGTTGGCCGCGTTCGACAAAAAAGAAAAATTTCTCACATTGAGAGGAATAATTACTGCACATGCGTAAATAATTCGTATAATAAAATAATAATTCGTATACTAAAATCAACTTAAGCGGTGGAGGTGAAGATTATCTGATGATTCGAGTATTTTAACTCGATAAAATTCACCTCGAGTAGCTTCTTGAAAGGAATATGTTCTCGCGTCGACAAAAACTGAATGCGTAAAAAAATGTGAATCAACACTTCCCACTTAGCACGATGAAAGTTGAATACGCGAAAAAAAATGTTAATCGACGCTTTCCGCCTCGTTCGATAAGAAAAGAAAAGTGCATTGTTCGCCAACTTCCCACGTTGAGAGGAATAATTAACTGGTGTTTTCTACGCAGCCTAAATCTGTAATGCAGATCGTAAAGTGCGAATTACTCTGTTCTGGTCCAGGATAAAGTGGGGCGTGGGAAGGCTGATATTGGAGTCGCCGGTGACCCCGCTCGTGATACCGATCGTTCATCTCGGCATGGACAGTGTGTTGCCCAACGATCCGCCGTACATGATAAGGGTTGGGAAGAAGGTGACTATGAATTACGGCGAGCCGATTGACTTCAGCGAAATGTTGGCCGACCTGAGGGCTTCCAAGGCTAGCGAGGTCGACGCCCGGAAAGCGATAACCGATCGTATCGAGCAGGAACTTCAGAGGTGATCATTCTTCATTCGTCATAATTTAATCGTAGGCTTTAATTATGCTGTATACATAACACTGCATCGATCGTAGGTTAAAAGCCACCACGGAAGAGCTTCACGTCAGGCTTTGACGTCAGAGTGGCGGTTCACGCCGCCACTCCGTGTAGCCTCAATGTTTACCGATGAACAACGTCCGGAAGAACCAACGAGAACCATCGATCAGTTCTCGACCACTGGAAAGGCTTCGATCCTTATTTCTTCTTACCCCAAAAAAAAAAGAAGAAATGAGGCTAAAGGACGTCTCGAGCCTCTGGGAAGAAACGAATTCGTTATTCGAAACTATCACAAGCACACTTTTGTACGTAAAAAAATACTTTCGCGTTGATAAAAACATGTTTTAAAAAAATTCGATTCGGCGTATATTTTACGACTGTGTGCGGCTCTCTCCCAGTCGTTGCCATATCCGGAGATCACAAATTGAGGGAGAAGACTCGTTCGTTTCGGGTAATGAGATTTATTATTAATTTCACGAAACCGATCGTTGTTAAATATGCCGCACAGGTTGCGGGGGGTGAAATATTGCCGAATTGAATCGAAAGATGTACAAAGACGCGGATGCTCGAAACAGGCCCGAAGGCGCGTGGCGTTCTTGCGTAGTTAACAGCCTTCAATTTGTCTCGATTTAGACGAATTAAAGCTGCCTGCCACAGCTTTGCGCTCGACCTCCCAAGCCTGCGTACTTATAATCCAGAGACGTTGAAAAAAAAAGAAGATATTCGTTGAAATTATGAATCGAATAACGGCCCCGAAGAAAATGTGAAAACGCAACACACGATTGAAGCTGGGACCTCTGTCGAAAATCTCGAGAACCCCAATGTATATATATAAAAATCGAGTAAAAAAAAAAGAAGAAAATTGAAATCTATGCTCACCATATATATTTAAAATGTACAAAGTGAAACGAGACCGCGCACTCTAAACTTGTTGAACTTTATCCATGAAAAAACTCACACGAAAATGTGTTACGAGGACGAGCACCAGAGATCAAGATTGTTTGCGTTTTTTGTTGTGTTGTTTGATTAAAAGAGAAAGCGCAGCGACGAGTACGTTATATTTTTAATATAAGTATGGTCAAGCAAGAATTGTTGTTGTCATTTTTTTTGGGCAATATTTAATTCCTTTAATGAAAAGAGAAACATTTTTTAAAAATGGTTTTTTTTACGATCTTATTAACGATCCTAGGGCAAGTCGGTCGTGGAGCGATAATTTTTCGAGAAAAGAGACTTCTTTTAACCCCAAAGGACTGTGTGTTATATATTAGAGGTTTCTTTAAATATTCACAGACGAGAAATATAGTACAGAGCACATTCAACAACGTTTTTCCAACACATAGTTACAGATTAATGGTCAACCACAGGTAGTATAGAAATAGAATAGAACTATTCGTGAATAACATCTTATGAGACGAAATTTTCATCGGGACGAGGGCAAGATAAACACAATTAGAACGTACGAGTACGTCCCACTTGGCACAAATCTGCGCTTTGTTTTTTCCTCGCTCAATCCGTGAATAGAAGCTTAGAGATATTAGCATCGGTACCAAACCAGCACGAGACCTCATTCTCTCAAATGTAAATAAAAAAATACATAATTCAATGACCCCGATAGGTCGAAGTGGGTAAATAATTATCAAAGTTCGATACACCAGAATTGCAAACAATGCAGAGAAATTTATAGCGATTGACATTTTTGCGACAAAAAAATATAGAAAAATACGCAATATGAAATTAGACTCATTCACGTACGGGAAATGTTTTCGTGAGGCCACGACGTTGTCCTCTTTCGGCTCGAAAAACGACGTCGACGTTTGGAATCCATTTTTTTATGTACCCTACCGTTCACTTCAACTACACTCAGATTTAACTAAGCGATTTTTTGTTTCAAATAATTTAATTTCGTATTTTTTTAATTTCTTGGATCGGTTGAAATTTGACGACTGCAACCCGTACGTGAAAGACAGCGTTTAGCGCCTCAAACCGTCGGATTTTTGCTACACTCTTCCCGATTCGATTATCATAATCCACATTCTCATATATATATATATATATTTAATATATCTAATATTTATAATAATTCTTTGCGGAGTTCAACCTTGCAGCAAGGCTTCTCCGTCACTTTTTTTCTTCAACAAAACGATAATATTTCCTTAAATCCTCTGTGCCTTCTACGAATCGGCTATCCGGGCGAAGTATAACAGCCATGTAACAATAAAAACCTTTCTCGTCTTCCCAGCCCAAACGTCCATCCACGGTCATGATTTTACCATATACAATTATATACAAAACGAATCATCCACAAAATCATCCGAAGAAACAAAAATTCCCAATGGAATGATAAAAAAAAGTACATAGATTGAAAAGAACAATCATTATTTCTCACAGATGCCATCGAAAAAAAAAAAACGAAAAAAAATATCAAATTGAGTTTGTTAAATGATTAATTAAATTTTTCGCGACGAGTCTCACTTTCTCTAGTTTCACTCTACCGACGGAATTTTTTAGTGATATAGTGTATTTTTGTATAGATTTTTTTGTTTCTTCATATTATATATATATATGTGTATATATATATATATTCTATAATAGTCTCTCGAGAAGTTTTCGAGGCCTTATGATTTTTTAAAATCCTAATTGCGACCTAGAATGTCAATGATTCCCATTGGTGACTCTGCGAAGATTAGTCTTGTCGAAGTTGCAGATACTGCCGAGCAAGGCGTGACGCTCGTTCTTTTGAGGCGTCGCCGGTACGCTGATTGTATTACCATTACTGTTCGAGGAATTTTTCAGCGACGATTCGGCGGGATGACTTTTGTTACCCGTCAGAGAGTTGAAAGAAGAAGAGGAGGACGAGGAAGACGGCAATGGTAGCGTCATCGGTGGCGGCGCCGGTACGTGGGCAGTCGAGCCGCTTTTCACCCTCGATGGGTGGCTTGGTAGTTCCGTGGAACCTTTGAAACAATTTTTTTATCAGTAAATACACTTTAAACATTGAAAAGAGAAAACGGTCGGAAGATGACAATGCCAAGACGAGCTACGGAAGTCTCTAAGCCCAGAAGCCACACATGCGTTCGGTGAATCGACGACATTTACCTTCGAGAGCCTCTAATTGTCACACTATCTACTAAATCGGCACGAGACCCGAATCAAACATGTTGATGAAATCCTATCGTATCGATTTTGTTACAATGAAGCCAAAAAATATCCATTCTCGGCGCAGTAATACCTCGACGAAGACAGGGATGCAAAAATATGCGTGATCCTCTTAGGGTTAATGAAAGTTGAAATTTAAAAAAATTAAGCCGCGATGAAATGAGCTATTGGTAAAAGTCGAAAGCGAGGCGTGAGACGAATAACCAAGGAGGACATGCTGACTCGAAACGACTGTGAGCTACTTTCAATGTTTAGTACGAACGAGACCTACGTGAGATGAATGAGCGCAGTACGCGCCATCAACTCTTGTGTCCAACTGGCCGAGGGTTATGCGAGTTAGCGAGAAAGCACAATGTTAGTTATCGGATTTGGTATCGTCGGTAAACCAGAGATGATCTTTAAAATTACGAAAAAAAAAGAAAATGTGAAATCATTACCGTGCGACGGAGGGGTCAAGGTCCCGACGCTCGTCGTCGTCGAGGTGCTCGTCGGACTGTCCGAACGCTCCGGACTCTTTCCGTTAATCTGCTTCACGCCATTCGTACCGAGCTGGCTGGCCGATCTTTGTTCCTGAGCCAGTTTCTGTTCCTTTTTCTGCAAAAATCATGAAAATACATCGTTAAAGGATCCGCAAAATACTGTAACGAATATCGTAGCTGACTATTCGTTAAGACACACGGTATTAGTTAGGTTTAACATTAGACGAACGAACGGACCATCGATATGAGATCGATCGTCATGCTAGATAGTCTGGACTGAGACGTCTGTCCGAAGAGACGTGTGACAGTTCATGCTCGAGATATTTAGATGCGATTGTACTAATATTATCCGCCCCCCAACTAAATACGCGCGTTATTCATTCGCCCGGTCGTTACAATACTTTCGACAATGCGCGGACGAATCGTGATGAGCTAAAGGAGAGTACGAAATTGACTGACCAGCTTGTGTCTACGTTTCTTCAACTCCTCGTCGGAGCTCATGAGCTCCTGAACTTTTACGAGTCGCTTCTGATGTCTGGCGACCTTTTGTTCGTTTCTCAGGCGCATCTCGGCCTTGTTCGCGGCGTCGAGCAGAGCGTCCTTCAAGTGAGTGCTGAGCTTGAAGTGAGGCCTCTCCAGGTTGCCCGACGAAAGCGCCGAGCGACGAGCACCGTCCAGGAACGGATGCTCGAGAAGATTCGCGAAAGTCGGGAGATCCTGATTCAGCGCCTCGGGGGACAGTATCACCTCCAGAAGATTCTTCAGGCTCGGATCGGAGTGAGGCACCTCATCGCACGTTGCCTCAAGCAGAGGCCTGCCGAAGGCCATCTCGTACAGAACATGCCCGAAGGAGTAAACGTCCACTTGAGTCTGTTAAAAAAACAGTTTCGTTCATGATTATTCGATCGATTCTTCACGGATTTTTCCACCTTTATATATTGACTGTAGCAACGGAAAATATGCTGGTAATATTGTTGTCGGGAAGGCCTCGACTTATTTTAGTGTAAACAACGATACGGATGTCTGTTATCATTTTTTTTCTCAGCTATCGAGGAAGATGCACTTTGGGGTCATCAATTTTTTAATGAATTTTTGACAATCAAAAAATAAATACATATATAATTATAATATCAATATATAATAATTATTAGCTTTTCTTTTAAATTTATAGGAGTTTACAATCTGTTAAATTGTATTTTGATTTTTATGACATTGAGAAATTCTGTTCGCTAGTTCTAGAATATTTTTGTGTTATGCGCGGGTTTACGATCTCAGTCACTACTGTTGTTAATATACTGTTAATCTGTCATGTTAAAGGAAAAATGTATAGATATAAATAAATCAATGAATTAGTTAATGATCGTGTTAATCTCACCGTGGCATGTAGTTTTCGCCTCTGAACGACGTAGGGCCGATAAAACGCGGGCAAGCCGAGAAGGCCATTTTCGATATCCAGGAGCTTGGCTCCCGTTGGGGTCAAAAGTACGTTGCCCGTATGCAAGTGTCCATAGGGCAGTCCTTTCTCGCTAAGGTAGCTCAGAGCTTCCAAGATCTAAAAAAAAACACGAAAAGAAAATTGTTAAAAATAAAATCGTATTATCTTCATTAAAAAAAAAAAAAACATGTCTGGCATACAATTTTTTTTACCTGATAAGCGTAAGTAGCGATTTCTGAGGTGGTGAGACACTTGGGCTGTTTAGGATTACCATACTTCTTGATGAAAGGTTGCTTCGGCTTGGCGTTGCAGAGAACGTCCCGAAGCGTGCCATTCTGATAAAAATTTCTGATCGTCAACGCTCCCGTATCGGCGACGTGCTGATGAACGATGCCCTCGATATGAGCGTGCTTCAAAGTCTCCAGGCTCTTGAACACCCCCTGCATGTCCTTGTCGTGGAGATGCTTGTCTGGCCCGAATTCCACCCATGCGAGCAACAGCTCCAACTTCGGATTCTGACGATTCTTCACGGTGTAGTAATGCTTTCTTAGACGCCATCCCATGTCCGGTATGGCCTTGCCGATCTCGAAGTTGGCGTCGCTGCGCAACGCCAGCGACACCTGTTGCAACGCTATTTCTGTAAATTGCATTATTATTATTAGTATTATTATTATTATTATTGTTATTTGAGAAAATAAGTTTTCACTTTTTAAGTCTGCTTCTGAATAAATGCTCATCATGTAAAAATGAATATATCAATTTTATTTGTAGATATATTTATTGACTCTGCTTCAATTGCATCCACTGGTAACGCATAAAGTGTGTTTCCACGGATTTTTGTTGAAGGACCTCTTCGCATTCAGATAGTACGTTTTTTCGATTACAGTTTTTGTTATCAACCATGGCATTTTTCTTTTTTTTTTTTTTTTTTTCTTCAGATTCTTACCGTGCAACGGCGCCGTGTAGTTGTCGGGGTCGAGAAAGTGTTTCATGGGCAGCGACGAAGCGAGTATGGGATTCATTAGAACTGAGTTGAGATACTTCTGGAGAGCTATTTGTCGCTGAGCTACGAAGTCGGCGTCCATGTTACCGATGATGCGTTTAGGTGGCAAAGGCAAACTGATGCCTGACTGCGATAGCGCCCCGTTGAGCTGTACGAAGTCATTGTAGCGTCTGCTTACTCGCCAAGATCTCGCCGGAAGTGGACCCCTCTGCGTTTTTATCACGTACTCCTGAGACGACACCACGAAATTAGATAGCCGTTTCATTAGAGATAAGAATACTATTTCAGGCATGGAATTAAACTTCTTTAAGCAGTTAGAACAATTGTCTCACAATTCTTGAAGAAAAAAAAAATCAGAAACAAAAAAAATACATATAGAAAATGTATATACATATATATATATATGGTAGAAAATTCCCCTGACGATATCATCAAGTTATAACAGCTGTGTTTTGTATCGCACAAACTTTGCTCGGTGAAGTTCGTTCATATAACAAAATGCTACAAGCGAACAATTCTTTATTCTTCCCAAAGCCGTGCATGGATAGACTTGCCAAAAATGAAATGTGATGTCATGTCATCTTCAGGGTCACAGTAAAATTTATACAAGGACCAGCTACGGCCTCGGACTGACCGAGTAAAAATAACGAAAATAATAAAAATAGTATAGTCACATAGTAATTGCAGTTGATGCACGATAAACAAATAGTCTAATGAATTATTTTGAACAGAATCATTTAATAGAACGCAAATCGTTGAAATTTCTTGATCGTGGCATTGTTGTTGTTTTCGTGTTTTATAATCTACGTAATTATTCAAACAATGAGATGACGAAACGTACAGATAAGCATGTAATTTCGTTGGATGGCAAAATTATGGGAAGGTAATTTTAATACCGTATGTCCGTCGATAGTTCTTGCATTCTCGATAACGCTGGTCAGCTCTTCCGTGTCATCTAGGAGCACTTTATTCGTGTATCTTCTCTCAAATAGAGCCATTGATTATTAATCCGTTGTGGAGGAGGACCCGTGATGGGCGGGCTTCGAGTCCTCGTCGTCTTCCTCGTCCTCTCTTTCTCTACCGCGTAGTTTACTAGCGGTGCCATAAATTACGCGCCTGAGCTTCATTTCAACATCGGTTGTGGAAAATACGAGCACCGCGATACTTGTCGTACCCGTTTACACGTAAATTTTTCGACCCTCCCTCCCTCCCGCCCGCCTCGCCGGATCGACGAGGGACACTTCTTTTTTTTTGACTTCCTCGAGATAACAAGGACACAAAACACTCCTCGACGTCGACGGACGACTTTGCTGCTGCACCGTTTCGTCGTGTTACACCGCCGAGATTTCCTTGCGGAATGTGCGGCACAGGCGATGTTACGCCCTCTCGGACGTTGCGAGGCTAACTTCGCGACGTACCTCGAACATCCGCTCGCGTCAGGTTGGTAGCATTTTTTTTCTTCGTAAAACAATGCCATTTAACAATATCTGTTTTTTTTTATGTAGCAAATACATTATTTATTGTGAATTGAACGATTAAAAAATCAAGAAGATTCCAAACAGGTAGTAAATTTAAGAAAATTTAAATTTGTTTTGTGACTTGTTTAACGAAATTCTCAACGAGAGAAACAATTTTTAGTTGGCACGTCGAGGATCATTGATCGCGAAGATCGAGCAACTTTGCCCACTGAAGGTAAAGAGGTATCGAACAAAGAACAAGTCGATTTGTAATGAAAGTGTTAAATTTTTTTATTCGACCTTAAATTAGATCATTGCATTCGTTCGATTAACAGATAATGCGTTTAAAAATCGTTCGATCGTCTTAAATAATGGAAACTTAAACGGTAGAGCGGAAGCGGCGTAAACATATGTGCGGAGGGATTGTTAAAAACGTGAGAAAACATAAACCTCGGCTTATAGAGGGCGGTCTGTATTGACCCGCAAGATGTCAAACGATATTCCCTCCGGCGTGGCCGCGCTGGTCTCGACCGCGGGTGGAAGGAGATATATTATTTTAGCTTCAAATTTACACAAAAGGTCCTTCGCGCATGTTTGGACAAGCGATTCCTCCTCGTCTCGTATCCGGAAGTGCCTGACGAGCACTTAGCTTAAAAAATTTATATTTAAAACTCACCAACGTGTATATACATATATACATGTATATGTATATTTTCGGACTAGTCTCAACTCTGATACAATAGATAGATAGTATTTGGTAAACTTTCACGAACACGAATTAATATCTAATTTTTTTATAAATAATGTTTGGCTTTAATTTTTCATAATAAATATATCGATCGATGGTAAATAAGAAAAACTTTTTTTCTTTCTTTTAATAGTAAGAAAGCTGCTGGGACTCGAGATTATGATTATTGGAGAGATGCTGGTGAGACGAATGATTGAAGCTTTGAATCTCGTGGCCGTCGAGCTGATTCTGACCGCGATAATGATGATTCGGGCTCGACGAGCTTGACGTCGATGATACGCCGCAACTGTTGTTCATCAGCATCGGCGCTCCTGCTCCCTGAATAGCGAACGGCCATGACTGTCGGAAATGGGAATAATTATTTCGTTAATTCCACAGGGTCGAGCTGTTGAAACAATGGATTCTCGATTTTTCTCATTGTTCTAGATACACGTACGGAGTACAAATCTACGGAACAACGAAACCGACTCGAATTTAATAGGGGCGCCTCACGGCCAAGAAGATGAACAAGAGACGAAGAAGACGGAGTCTCGCGGTGATTCAGTCCACCTGGCGAGACGTAAACAGAGATAAAAGATGCTTTTGCTTTAACCGCGAGGAATCCTCGCTCCCGTCACACCGAGTGGATCCACCTGGTACCATGTTATATTTCGCTTCCGAACCCGAGTTCTTCCTCCTCGCCGGAAGGATGTAAAAATGATTCGTCATTTCTTCTATTCTCTTCTTTTTTTGAATAGAAAATATACAACTTTCCATTTTTATTATCCAGTCGTTTGCTTCAATGTGGTTCGGAAACATATAGTAAAAAAACAATTTGCAAGTTTTTAACTAAACGAATATTGTCTTTTCGTTCGAGTTATTTTTGCAGAAACTATTTTTTAAATTGTTTTGTAAATTCGAACACAAATTACCTGAGAAATAACATCTAAGCCTCGATAGTTCGATTTCAGGGCACAAATAATAATATAATGATACTATATTGATAGTAAAATCAAAGCCAAAATTAATCTCATAAAAATAACCCTGAATAAGCCAAGTCGTCTTCAGAGGCATTAAAAAAAAGATGATAAAGATTGAAATCTATAAGAAATACGGAAAAATCTTGAAAATACAATTGCGTGTTTTTATTAAACGATATTGTCCTTTCGTTAAATTAATTTTAGTGAATACAATTTCGTTTCTTGTTTTATAAATTCGAACACGAATTACAAGAGAATTACTTCCGAGGCTCGTTAGTTCGATTTCAGGGCTCAAAATATAATACAATGATATTATTATTATAATAAAATAGAAACAAAGATTAATTCTATTCAACTATTTCTGGAACAACCATGTCTTATTCAGGGGCATTTAAAAAAAAACCGCAAAGATTGAAGAAGTCTATATAGAAAATACTTTTTATTTTATTCTATTTTTATATGTATTAAATAATCTTTATTTAAATAGGCACGCCCGTGTATTATGAAATAAAAAATAAACTTACCAGGGCCAGGGACAAAGATCTCGTAGATTCCGGATGCGTGTCGCCGTCTTCCCTGAGCACAGCTCTCAAGTGCGCGATGTACGTAGCAGCGAGACGAAGAGTATCGAGCTTGCTCAATTTCGTATCGGCCGGTACCCAAGGAAGAGTAGTCTTCAGTCTGCAGAAAGCTTTGCTGAGGACTCTCATCCTCGCTCTTTCGCGAGCATTAGCGGCGTTTCTCGGTGCACGAGTTTCCCCGTCGTCTTTGCTGTACTTCTCGTCCGGCATGAAATCCTCATCGTCCAACGAAGTTATCGAAGCTCTGCGCTTTCGAGGCATTTCTTCAATTATTATTTCTTCTTTCAATTCCGCACTTTTTTCTCCCGGCGATCGATCGATCTACGAAGTTGGTAAGAAACTTTTGCCTTCGATAATTAAATTCGCAAAACACGTTTTGCAACACTCCAAGTTTCGTTAGCTTCTATACAGATTTTTTTTTTTTAAAGGGTCGAAGATGATGGGATACAATTTTTGGTGACCGACACGCTCCTCCGAACAGCCGGAACTAATTGCTCGGTGTTAAGTGGATCCCGAAGAGAGTCGTCAAGTGAGAAAAGACGGAGATAGGAGAAACGAGCAAAAAAAATGTTGGGGAGGGATTTGGGACGTTCCGATGGAAACGGGCGGAGCTTTCGTCTTCCACCTCCACTCAAAATTTTCCTCGAGCCTCCGAGTTAGATCTTCGTCTTCCACCAATCGTTCGAATTTCCGACATATGCAGCCACCTGGTAGACTCATTTTTTTTTTTGTAATTTCTTTTCGCAGACCCGCCGGCGCCAAGGAAACGAGGCGTTAAATATTTAATTTGTAATCATTTTTTTCGGATGGAAGATCATTTTTTAGCTTCAGTTTTCTGATTTCGTTTCGATTTTTTTTTTTCAACTATGACTTAATTTTTTTTGTCATGGAACGTGGAAAAATAATTGTTAATAATAAGAGAAAATAAATCACTGGAGGGGAAGGAGAAGCGAGAAAAATTATTTCGAGTGTCGAATGGCCGAACGAAAAGTTCCGGGAAAGCGTCAGCATAACTCTGACCCTCGTTTAAATAGGAAGGATGGTATCTCGTGTCAACGAGAGTATATCGTGTTACAGGATCCATTCAGTATCCTCGATTCTACGCAAGAGTTTAAGAAAAAAAAACGGGGTTTCTGGACAAGGATTTAAAGATGGATTAAAGCTTCAAATATACTTCTTCGAGACATTTCTGCTCGAAATCTCGTCAGTATCGGTGATGGTGATTTATAAGGAAAAAAAAAAAGTCAACTTACAGAATCCTTTTCGAACACACGGCAATCTCAATTTATTCTCAACATTCAATATTATTATCTATTCATAAAAACCATAAAAATAGTTTCAACTTCAGAAGGACGGATGTGCGCGCTTGCACAACATAAAAAAAATTATTGCTGACGACTAGTTTTCGAGTTTAAACTTCCGAGCACAATTTTTAAAACAAATAAAGCTGTTATAAAAAAACAGGAGACAATCAAACAATCAACTTTTTACAATCCGATCAATATTATTATTTAATTGTAAAAACTATAAAAAATGTTTCAACATCAGAAAGAGGGATGTGCATATTTGCACGAGATTTAAAAAAAATTACTGCTAACGAATAGTTTTTGAGTTTAAACTTCCGAGAACAATGTTTTAAATCAATAAGGCCTTTATAAATAATAATAGCAGACGTTACAGATGCAATCAATCTAAATCTCGTCGGTAAAAAAATAATCAATTATTTACAACACGATCCATATTGTTATTTAATCACAAAAACTATAAGGTTGCTTCAATATCAGAAGGCCGGATGTGCACGCTTGCACGTTTAAACAAAAAATCATTAGCAACGAAAAATTTTCGAGTTTAAATTCCGAGAACAATTTTTTAAGTAAATGAAACCATTATGAAGAAAATAACAGACGTTACAAACCAGATCAATCTAAATCTCGCCGATAACAAAATAATTAATTTTAACAACAGACGAAAGGGCAATTTAGATTACACTCCTGCAGTCTGAAGTTCGAGAGGCTTTCGGGTCTCTCCGGTTTGGTGATTTGGACGTTGGGCGGCGCTGCAGTCGCCTCGTACGACTTGAAGCTCGTTACGTGACACACACTGTGCTTGGCGTTCTCGTTTATTGTTTAGACAATTTTACAAACGCTTAACGCGCATCTGTTGTGAAAAAAATTAATTGTCGAATCAACAGCACGAATATAATCACGCTTTTGCCAATCGAACACGAGTATTCCCCAAATATTCTTAGCAAACGAACGGTGCGAGGTTTTGTCACACAACTCGTCGCCAATTTCACGGCTAAAATTCTCGCCGACCGAAACCAACACAATTCTCGAATTTCTCGACGGCCGCACTTCACCGATTTTCTTCATCGCCTAAGTAAGTATAAAATTCGTTAATCGATTAATTAAAGAAGTATTTAAAAAATTCAATCGAATGAAATGAAATTAAATAAAAAATCTAACAAAAATGCCTGCTCGCTGTGTTTGGTAGATCAAAGCAATGTCGAAGGAACACGAGCTGCCTTCTGACTCTGACGACGATGACGAGGACTACGTTCCAGAGGGTGCGGACTGCGAGCCGGTGTCCGAAGTAGAGTCGGAGGGCGACGCAGAAAGCGCTCCCGAAGACGAAAATGACGAAAACAAGGCGGAGACGAACAAGGGCAGAAAGAGAAGCAAAGGAGGAAAGAAGAAAAGCTCTAAAAGAAGAAAGCGAGTAGAAGCAGACAAGACAAACGAGGATCGGGGTGCAGAGGAGGAGGAGAACGACGTGAAAAAAACTGTGCTCAGCGAGGAGGAGGAAAAGAAAAGAGCAGACTCGCTTTGGGCTGACTTTATGAAGGACGCAGGTTTGTATCTTCTGATGTTGTAAAAAATGTTCCCCAGACAAGAAATTTTCCATTTTCAACTTGGCATGCAAGCGTCAGATCAATATCGATATCTGCAAGCCCAACAAATTATATCTTTTGCAACAGTTGAATTGAAACTCTAATATTTTGAGTCACTGATAAAATTGGCTTGATCATTTTTTTTTTGTAAATTCCTTCACTGAGAAAAAATTATTTGTCCTGTGATTCAGCGATTTAATAATGCAAAAATTTAATTGCATCACTAAAAAAAATGTTTTACAGTTTACAGATTTAATACTCTAAAAATGTTAATGCTAGATAAGAAATTTTACATTTTTAAATTTGCTCGCAAGAGTCACATCAACACCTATATCTGCAAGCCCAGTGAATCATATTTCGGACAACAGTTGAATTTAAAAAAATAAAAAAAAATTTATATCACTCCAATAAAACTTGATCGATAATGTTTTTGCAGGTACCGGATCGAAACCAAAGCCGGCACGACCCGTGAACGGAGCATCGGCGATTTCGCCGGTCGTGAGGCCGGCGGTCGAGGAAAAAGTTAAAATCACGAAGATTTTCGAGTTCGCCGGGGAGGAGGTGAAGGTCGAGCAGGAAGTACCGGCCGACTCTGCGGAGGCCAGACTGTCCCTGCCATCGGTGGAGAAAGCGACGAAGGAAGCTGAATCCCCCGTGGAGGTGGAGCGAGGTCCGTCGTCGAGAGGGCGAGGCGTCAGACGCGCCGGTCTCGGCGGTATATCGTCGGTTCTTGGTCAGCTCGGCAAAAAAGCCAAAATCAGTACGCTAGAAAAATCGAAGCTCGATTGGAACAATTTCAAGAGGGAGGAGAACATCGACGAGGAGATAAACACGCACAACCGAGGAAAGGACGGTTATCTCGAGCGTCAGGATTTCCTTCAGCGCGCGGATCTTCGGCAGTTCGAAATCGAGAAGCAGCTGAGACTCTCGAGGCGCAGCACTCGATGAATCCTCGTCGATATTGCACTTGCATAGATCCGGCGAAAGTCGTAATTCACGTAACGCGTAGAGGAGCATTGAAACAAATATCGGGCGCACAAAACGTAAAACGAAAAAATCTTCGAAACGCAAATCGAGCATCTTTTCGCATAGTCTCGACTCGAATTTTTATGCTCACCGGTAACTCGAACTCGTGCCGGCTGCCGATAGAACTACTTTGAAAAGATAGTGTGGAAAAACAAGAAGTATCCAATCTCGCACCCCTGAACCGGGAAATTTTGCTCCAATTTGGACAAACTTAAAGATAACGTAATCGATCATTCCATCTTACCGTACTTCCATGTACGCAATGGACAATGTATTTAATCCACGAAATCTCTAATAATCTGTCGTTCGTCTTAATAGTCTTTGATAAATAAATAAAAAATATTATTTAAACGCCGGGAAGCGGAAGACTTACGTTCGTAACTGCCACACATTATTGAATACCTAGTACACTACGTATTTTCTTCTTGTTTTCTCGAGGCAAAAAATCAACCGGGCAACGTGGCTGATTCAATGATTTTTCTTACCCACTTAAAAAATGTATTTACTTTTAAAAAACTGTTTAACTGCTCAGGTCGCAATTCGCCTGACGGACTAAGTTCCCGATACGCCAACTGCTATTAATATCTCGTAACAATAATAATAATGATAACGTCTACATAAACTCACTACTCTTAGGTAAATAAAGCCATGAAAGAGTAAATGAAACTTCGGAGTTGAATCTTTTCGTATTTTTTAAAATTTACTTTCGAACACTTCGTCGTCCGGGCAGACAGGTGTAGGGCCAGAAGACAATGTCGAAAATGATTAGAAGAGCTTTCGCCGATTTGCTGCGATCGTCGGTTCTGCAGCGACGACCGACTCGGTAGTTTTCCTCTTCCGATTTGTTGAGTTCCAAATTTTTTTTTGACGCACGAATAAGTTTCGAAGGATCGTCTTCTGACATTTCACGATCGTTGATCAACGACTTTGCGGAATTGCGACGCTTTCCGAAGTTCTTGATAGACGAGAAACTCCTCACGATCGCACCGCAGATACCGCTGTCCGATTTGTTTTTTCGTTTCCTAAAAAATAAATTTTCTACCGGTAAATTGCGTATCATTATTTAATAATATTTATGGGCAGTTTTTAATAAATTTAAAATAAATTTTAATGGGCATTTGTGATGTCACTAGAATTACTGTGACCGGATGTTTAACGATTCTTCACATTCTCTTCCACGAAAATCGTTTTTCTTTCGCCCCGTGCCCGATTCGTCATGTGCGAGGTATTCCCACGACCGGCCGTCAGCTTCCTCGTTCGCCTCTCTCCCGGAACCTCGAGTCTCGTCCCTCAAACGCGCGCCCGACGGAGCGAAAAAATTTTCACAGTCGTCGCATTGTACCGATTTGCTTTCGTAATCGGGCCTGCAGAAACGACACTTGCAGCAGCAAGCATTGTCGCCGTTGGGAAACGTGGAAGACGGGTCGAGGTTCTTGAGGCAAGTGCAGCTCTTGAGAAGAAGATCGATGAGCCGCGTACAAGCCGAAGATCCTGAGAGTTTCTTCCTGTCGGTTATCTTCTTTTTTTTCCTTCGTCTCTTCGCCTCTCGCTTATTATGTTTTCGCCCTCGTTTCTTCACTTCTGAACTACCACTTTCGGCTCTTTCGCTGTTCGGCAACCGTTCTATCCTAGGAAGGATCAATTTTGATTTATTTATTGTAACATATGCGGCTTAAGACCTTTTTACATCAATACACACGTGTAAATAGTGTACAGTGTACAGTAAGTTCTATAACATTTATTTAACTTTAGCTAGGGTAAAAGTGGGGAATATGGCCCGGTCCATATATCATTGATTTACGTGTTAATCGAGGTGGGCCATATTCACCACTTTTCCCCTACTACCTAGAAAGTGAGCAGACCTAAAAATATATTTCATAAATGTGAAACTATATATATTTTTTTTAATTCGATATGTATCGCACACTGCAGATTCGTTACCTCGCTTTCTTCTCTATCGACCGGATGCCGGTAGAACCGGACTTCGCAGAGTCGCAATATGATTTTTTCGTTTTACGAGTGTTTTTAGATTTTCCGTGGCTCCTCGAAGAAGATGAGGAGGAACGACCTTGGGAAGTTTGTCGACGACATCGGGAATGTCTTCTTTTCGACGGTGATGGGCTTCGAGAGGAGTCGCGCTCAGGATCGTGGCATCTCTTGGACATTGCGTTTTGTCAGGAAGCCGAGGAAAATTTTATCATCCGATGGCTCGAACGGCCAGCTGCAGTAACGAAATTTATTTTTTTAATCTCACGTTGTCGGCGAATTAAAAACATTTTTTGTTGGGGTTATGAAAAATTTACTTTAAGAATTACGTTACATTTTCCAGGCATTCTTCGTATCGTTTATCCGGGCCGGAAGTGGGCAACCGGACGCTGAAAATGGACCGGAAATTTTTGCGTGACGGATCATCTTCGTCAACGGTGGCGCATACCGATCAGCCTCACCCTCTCGCCGATCAGTCAGACATGACTGATGTTGTGACTTGAGATTTTTTCAACCTCCTTCCAGAACTGCGATCTTTTTTTTTTTTACTTCAATAATCTCATGGTTTTATTAAATATTTTGGAAAGTCGTTTATGTCTCACGAAATCGATCCACACCGACTTTCTATTAATAAACATTATAAATCTAAATAATTTCTTTTTCTCACTTTTTTATAATAAAAAAATAATTCGAAGCTCGTTAATAAAAGCAAGATTGACGGAATAAGTTAAATTTAATTACATTTTTATAATAAAAATTTTTATAATGATAAAAAAAAATTCTTAAAAAATGTATAGTTATTTCTAGTCGTCGATGCCAAAGGGAGTCTCCGATAATTGGGAAGTGGTGTCCCGATGAGAATTTGTTTTGATCGTAAAAGGGATTTCCGAATAAAAAATGTGCCGGTGAGCCTCGGGAGAGAAAGAGACCCGGTTGTAAATGCGAATTGATGACGCCGGATCGAAGAAGATATCGGCTCGTATCCTCCAGTCCGATGTGTGTCTGTGTGCGCGCTGTTATAAATAAAGCATCGACGCCAGTCTGGCGGTCTCGCTGGACGCCGTACGCGGCCTTGCCTGAGGGTACAAATTTATTCACCGACAACCGGAATATCTCTGGGCATCGCTACCGGTTAACTCACGCTTCTCCTCGAGGTTCTCCCGAGCAACAACACAACAACGGAGAGAGTCGCCGGTGCGCGCTCGCACGATTTTAAACGCGCAGGCAGGTACGCCTCGTTTGCTTACCTCGAATACCTCGAGCCTGTGATCCTATATAACTTCTCCGCACCTTCAGCGCCGATCGATCGAAGGTGCAAGAGCGCGTGACTCGAATCACAACTGTACGTTAGTTCTTTTTTTTCCTTTTTTTACCCTCCTTCTTTTACTCACCGACGTAAATTTCTTCTCGGTTCAGACTTTCCAGACTGAACACAAGTTGCAAGGGCATTAAGATGTTACCATTTTTTACTGGGCGATATAACTGTTGGATGACACCTTTCTTATGTTACGGTTACATTGCCGATTAGGAGACTTTAATAAAATAAGCATTGGAAGCTGCACTGTAAAAAAATTTGGTTTGATAATTAATTAACTGTTTTCAGAATTTCAATGTGCGTTGCAATGTAAAGTAAAATTCTTATTTTTTATGAACATTTTTGTAAATTTCAGGCAAACGATTTGTAATTTTAATACCTGGTATTTTAATTATGGAAAGAAGTACATTAATGTTCAATCAATGTAAGTAATGTAAGCAAATTTCGAGTCCCAGTACATTACACTTAAAATTAATCTTTGCATTGTGACATTGGATTTGATCGGAATATTATTCTTGAAAGATCTATAAACGAATCGTCATTTATCTTTCCGGTGCACCGAAGGTTTTATTCATTGCCTGCTGGATTTCTTCCCTCGGGCAATACTTTTATCGAGACTCTCGTGCTCCTGCCTGAATATTTAAGTCAATTTCATCTCGGTTCAGACTTCCCTTTCAATACAAGTTAGAAGGACTTTACGGTGTTCCAATTTTTTATTCAGCGATATAACTCTTTAATGAGACCTTTCTTATGTTACGGTTACATTGCCGATAAGGACATTTTTATAAAATAGCAATTTTAATAAGAAGTTATTAACAATCTATTTTAAAAAAAGTAAAACTGATTATTTGCGGTCATTGGTTCCCTAGATAAATAGAATCGAACCTACGTAGCGAAACTACCGGGAGCCAATTAATTATTTTTCTGGCCTTCGACATTTTTTTGCCTCAACATAGATTTTCCGGAAGTTGACATTGGACTCGGAAGATTCGCAACGGATCGTCGTTTTCCTTTCCGGTGCACCGAAGCTTTTCTTCATTGCTCGTCGAGCAGTGAAGAAAAACTTCCTCTTTCCATACTTTTATCGATACTCTGGCGCTCCTCGCTGAATATTTAAGTCGGCTGGGGACGAGGAAAAATTTATGCACGTGGTATACAAAAAAAACCGTCTCAATGCGAAAAGGAAGACGACGAAGAAGATACGACTTGGAGTTATGCGATCCGAGTATACTTTCGGTTGGAGACCTCTGGTCGGTTTTTTTTTCTTCTTTTTTTCCTCTTCATCGAGAGCAATCGAGTCTGAGCGTGTCTGCCTGTCCGTCCACCTCGAGAAACGGCGAGCTCCGTATTTTGCACCGTACAACTTGGGCCCAAAGCGACGGATTCAGGGTCGAGGTCCACTACGGCCTTGCTGCGGCGGCTTCGACCGCATCGCGCGTTATACTTAAAGTTAAACGAAAGAAAAAGGGAGGACGGAGAGCGACGGAACGAGACCGCGATGTAATCTAAACTGAGAATTAGACCACGTAATTAGTACTCCTCGGGGCGAAATTGCCGCCTTCACTACCACACGTCTTCATCCACCTATCTTTCCCAAACCGTATATTATCGTCTTCATTTGTTTTATTGTTTTTTTTTTTTAGATTATTTCAAATACTCGAATTCGAAGCTATACGCCAAAATCGATGTCGCGAAATGAAAATGCCATGAAATATTTTCAACCCTCCGACAATAATTGAGAGAATTATTTATTTCGTAGTTACCGTGGGTGCAAAAAATCTTATCTGATGGAATCGACAAATGAAAGGGGTTGACAGAAAAATTAATTTTTTAGTGCCAAAAATAGTTGAAAATTGTAATTTAGCAGAAAGCTATAAAAAAATATAAAAGTGTCTGAAAGATGCCTCGACTAAGACTGTTTTTGGCACTGAAAACGAATATCGAACCGTTGATGCGCTTTACTGGTGTTTCGATGTGTTTTTTTGATTTTTTAGACGATTTCAAATATCTGACAATAATTGTTAGAATTATTTATATCATAGTGATTATCGTGCGTAAAAAAATCTTATCCGATGGAATCGACAAACGAAAGGTGTCGACAGAAAAATTAAGTTTTTAGTGCCAAATATAGTTGAAAATTGTAATTTAGCGGAAAGCTATATAATATATAAATATGACTGAAAGATGCCTCGACTAAGACTGTTTTTGCCACTGAAAACGAATATCGAACACCGTTGATGCGCTTTACTGGTGTTCTGACGTATTTTTTTGTTTTTGTTTTTTTAGACGAATTCAAATATCCGATAATCATTGTGAGAATTATTTATTTCATAGTGATTATCGTGGGTGCAAAAAATCTTATCCGATGGAATCGACGAATGAAACATGTGGGCAGAAAATGATTTTAGTGTTAAATATAGTTGAAAATTATAATTTAGCGGAAACTTATACAATTCTCTGAAAGATGACTCAACTGAAACTGTTTTTAGCAGCGCCAACGAATACGGAACACCGTCGATACGTTATAGTTGCGTTTGGATTACGTTTTTTTTTTTTCATTTTCCCGTAAGCCTCTCCCGACTCGGTTCCGAGCGCGCTCGTTCCGTGCTCCTCTACTGAGCATGTTTTATTGATGAGCGTCTAGGGCGTCCCGGCGCTGGCGCCAGTATACGCGAATCCCGATACTTCCCGCTTTATTCGTCCCAACTGTAACGACTGTAAAGTGACCGAGTCTTACATATTTAATTGCTTGCGTATAGTTAATAAATAAATCAACAAAATTTGAAACGCAATCCTTCCGACCGAAGGAGAAAAATATTTTCCAAGTACAGAACATCGACGTTCGAGGAAAAAAATTAAGAAGGAATTTCTCCAAGTATTGAGTATCGAGATCGATGCGCGTCTGGAGCGTCGCCAGAGGCGACGCCAGTACACGCGAATCCCGATACTTCCCGCTTTATTGGTCCCAATTGTAAAAACTGCAAAGTGATGGATTCTTAAAACGATCATGTATTTAGTAAAGTAGTTAATAAACAAAGGAATAACAATTTTTAAAACAATCCTTTCGATCTAAGGGAAAAAATGCTCCAAGTGCAGAATATCGAAGTTCGAAGAAAAACAAAATAATTATTTTCTTCGGGTGTCGACTATTGAGATTGATGAGCGTTTTCCCGCTTAATCGTCCCAACTGTAACTGATAACTGATCGATTCTTATCTATTTAATTGCTTGCCCATAGTTGATAAAGTCAACAAAATTTTCGAAACAATTCTTTCGATCAAAGGTGAAAAATGCTCCGAGTACGTCGAAGCTCGTAAAAAAAAACAAAACACAAGGAATCTCTTCGAGTACGTCACACTCGGTTCGAAGAATCTCGTAGAATTGATACGGCGAACGCCTGGCGCGCGATTCCACGGACGATAAAACTCGTTAGTGGATTCTTTCAGAAAAGGCTATTGCTTGCACGCTTCATCATCGAGTGTCTCGTATTAGCCGAGGAATCATGACACGGGACCGGCGCGGTTCATCAGCCGAATTCACGACTACACAATCATCGTCGTTTAGCCGTCGAGAAACTGAGTCATCCTTCCACTTTCAATTCTCGATACGCTCCGGTACTACGAGGACCGCGTGACGTAATCGACGTCTTATCTCATCTCTCTAAACAGGTGAGAGGTAAAATAAAAATTCCGTACGCATTCCACGAACGGAAAAGCTGCGCCCTCCCTCGCCGGCAAGCGATGACTCTCCGCTGGCTTTTACAACAAACTCCCAAACCATTAGAAAAAGAAAGAAAGAATGAGAAAATAAAACAAAACACGAAACAAAACAAAAAAAACATGATCGAGTGGCGGCGTCGAGGACTAAGGGAGCCTGCCGGCTCGTACACAGCCCGCTCGGCAGTCCTCGGGAGCCTTCGGGCGCCTTCGTGTTACTCCCAGTCGTCGGAACACACCGCCCCGGCTCGGCAGTATCGCGCGCAGCCTCGACGGGGAAGGTTTGTGCTCCGCGTCGTTCTCTACGTTTCTAATTCTTTTCATTCCTCGTTGTCAAATTTTTTACGCACGCATCTCCATCCCCGTCGTCTTCGCCGCACCCGACAGAGAGGGACCTTCGGTTCCAAGTCTCGACGGTGTTTTTTTTTGTAAGACAGAAAGAAAGGAGCCCCGAGACTCGGCTCGCCTCCGCGCACGGAGGAATTATCGATCTATCGGGCACACGAACGCAGCTCTTTGGATTTACTATTTATTTTTTTTCGGTCACGAAGACAGTGTGTTTTTTTTCCGTTTTGGTTTTTGTGTTGAGTTCGATCGATTATGATTGTCATTGAGGTTACGTTCAACGCCCAACGCCGCTGTTGACTAGCGTGGATTTTAATTTGGCGAATGAACAAGCGTTGAGGAGGAGTTTGACCGACGAACATGCTGCCGCAGACACCGGACATCATACCCACGTCGTTGAGCCAGGTAAGAGATTGTCGAAGGCGTTGCGGAGTGGTTTCTTTATTTTTTTAATCGACCGAGCACGAGTAGCGGTATTTATTTTTGCGATTATTCGTACCCGAGCGTTTTTCGTGGGAGGGAAACCGGATTGGTTTCGGTATCGAACTGAGAAACGGGGTTGGCTGGAGATCTCGCTTTTTTTTATTGGTTAGACGAAGCGCGCATCCAGATGTGCGCCAGAGAGAGATTTTGTTTGACGATGGTTCGTGGAGACTAAATTTGTAATGCGAATTTAGAAAATTCGACAAATCCTCACGAAAAAAATATACCTAAAATAGTTACATTTTTGTTTTTGTTTTTATTTTAGATTCATTGTACATTCTTTGTGTCAGGTAAGAGAGATTGTCGAAGGCGGAATGAAACTTTTTGAGATCTGACATTTTTTTCTTGGTTAGACGAAGCGCGCACCCAGATGTGTGCCAAAAAGAGATTTTATTTGCCGAAGGTTTACAGAGATAAAAATTATAATGTGAATATAGAAAATTCGTCAAATTCGTAAGCGTAAAAAATATGCTTAAAATATTAAAAATGTTTACTTTTTAATTTTCACTCATTGTATATTCTTTTTAACGTACGGCTTAGGATGACCGTAATATTTCTTATCTTTAAACCTATTTTCTCCCTCAGGGTCAAACCTATCTTGTCTGTTAAAATCACTTGTGGACTGAGAAAAAAAAAGACAGAAAACCTTCACTCCTTCTATTACATTCTATGCTCAGCGCAATTCTCTGCAGGCAAGATTATTTATTCAAGCGAGGTTAAGCCGAAAACCGAGAGACCGACGGGCCGTGTTTGTTTTACTTCCGGTTTGGTGAACGCGCACACAAGCGGCGAAAGTTGTTACGAATTACTCGCCGACCGATTGGCTTGGAAATTTTTTATTTGTTTTTTTGTTTTTTTTTTCATAAAAAAGGGGAAAAG
Organism: Ichneumoninae sp. B BG-2022a; assembly: GCA_030522725.1. Classification (NCBI taxonomy): domain Eukaryota; kingdom Metazoa; phylum Arthropoda; class Insecta; order Hymenoptera; family Ichneumonidae; species Ichneumoninae sp. B BG-2022a. The sequence goes on from JAPYZD010000654.1 coordinate 33,263, forward strand.
AACACAAATTTTCGTTTGACGCAACTGCGCGCATAAATTTTGGGTATTGCAGTCCGGTGTTTCGAGTAAGTGCTCGTCACAGCGGGGACACGCTCGCGAATATTGATCAGAAGAGTGACAACGCTGTCGTTTGCACACTGCATATAGAGTTCCACATAGAGACTTCTCGTAACACACATTCGATCGCTGACGAGGAGTCACGAGCGCAGCCAACTCGACTATTTACTCGCAGATTTCCCGTTACTCCCACGAGAGATAGTCGATAGTCCCTACATATATTTATATATATGTATATAGTGTCTTATCTCTCCACTGCACACACTGGTTTACCTGTCAGAGAACTTGCCGTGGTGCCGTTTGTGTCAGTGACGCCATTCGAATTAAATTCCATCGGTTAAAGCGCACTCTCGAGCACGGTATAAGAGAATTTATCCGATATCTTTTCAATAATAATTATTATACTTTTTTTGTTTCTTTTTTTAGAGATGTAAAAATCGTTTATTTCCATTTTAATTACGCTCGGTCCTGGTCAACTCGGTCCTGGTCTCAAACAAAGAAAAATGCGATAACGATGATATTTTGTTATCGGTTTGTAAAACGGAATATTGAATTTAAATAGAAACGGACACAATATCCAACATTGAACATCTTTTCAACAACAATTATGATCGATTTTTTTCTATTCAACAGGTGTAAAAAAATTGTTTTGGTCAGTTTTAATGACAAGAGGTTTTGGTCAACTCTAGACCAAAAAGAAGATACAATTATGAAATGTTGTTATTCGTTTATGACTCGAAAAATGTACTTTTCAACAATAATAATTATCTACTTTTTTCAACAGGTCTAAGGGTCAAATTTTAAAACTTTAGTTTGAACTTGGGATCGGACTTAAGATCAAACTCAAGTCCGAACTTAATATCGAACTTGATTTCGTGCTTAAGTTTAATCTTAAGTTTGAACTTAAGATCAAACGTCAGTCCGAACTTAAGATCAAACTTAACTCTGAATTTGAGGTCAAACTTAAGTACGCAATGAAGTTCGGGCCAAACTTTGATCTTAATTTTGATCTCAAAAGCGATCTTAAGTTCAAACTAAAGTACAATCTTAAGTTCACACTAACGTCTTCAAATTCGACCCTAAAAATCTTTTCCTTCAATTTTAGTGACGAAAAAAAAAAAAGATTAGTTATGACATTTTTTCATTCGTTTATGACTCGGAAAGAAAAGAAGCGGACTCGTTACAGCCGCGCGGTCTCCGATTTGGTTGAGGCATTAAAATCAACCGCCCCCGTGCGCTTGAGGAACTGTTCACGCGTGACACACTCGGTGCAGCACGGATCAGGGGAGAGTATCCGTTACGGTTCGCTCGGTCGGGCTTCATTCTTCATCCCCTTTAGTTCTCCCTCTCTCCCTTCGCTACTTGTTACACAATATTTTTTTTCTCTTCCGACGCTCCTTGTTTCTTTCAACGCGCTATGTGCAACAATGAAAATACGAGTGACGCATCGCGTGAGACCGGCCAGCTTTTTTGGATAAACCCGAGCGAAGAAGCCATTCCACGCTATTCCAAGGCGTATCGAATTTCGTTTCGACCCTCGGATTGTCAGCGCCGGAACGGCAACTGTTTTCCATTCGATAAACTCACCTCTTTCTTAATCCTCTTTCATTGGCATTCGTTTCTCACTTTATTCGTGTCAATTCGAAAATTGCTTCGAGCTAATCTTTTTTTGAATATTCAATTTCTTAGAATGCGATACGACGCTTTCACTCTGACGAAAAATTTTACCACATTTTAGTCCGTTTAGATACAAAGATTAAGTTTGGTAAAGTAAAAAAAATGAAAGTTGGTAAAGCCGAAAAATGAAATTTAAGGAGGGAGTCTCGCTGCGCGCTGACTTCGCATAAGTTCGACAACAATATGAGAAAATTGCAAGTACTTCTTGATGGTGTAAAAATCTGAAAAAA
>JAPYZD010000655.1:0-44789 GCA_030522725.1 Ichneumoninae sp. B BG-2022a
GCCTCGTCAAAAGCGAAGGATATCCAGTCAGGTGTCCCCTACCTGTACGTTATCCGGCCCTGATCAGGCTGGCATCAGGCTCGCCTCATCTGAAGTGAGAATTATTTAGTTATGCTTCACGATCTGCACCTTATCAGGCCCTCATTAGGCTCACCTGATCCGGCACACCCTGGCTGAACCTTAACAGGGCCTGATAGGGTATCAGGCAGCCTGATCCCAATTTCTGCTCGGGTTCAGAGGACATTCTGAGTTCATATAGAAATGAATTCGGAGTACATTTAAGAAGTCCGCCATTTTTGTTATCTTCCAATAGCTATGTGGGACGCAATGTACACAGAAAAAAAAATATCATTGAATCAAGTAAAATTTGCTTGCGGGCTGCCAATGAAGTAAAAACGTTGTTTCAATTCTACTCTGAATTCGTACAACGTACAATTTCATACCGGATTGAAACGATAACTTGTCACCTTGACAGTCTTGCTGTCGCCGTTTCAATATCATATGGAATTGTAAGAATTGAAAGTAGAATTGAAACAAACATTTTTTTCTTCGGCAGCTCGCAAGCGAATTTTTTTTTCAGTGTAAGCTTAAAAAAATGCCTCCAAGGATATATCTGTTGAGTTTGCGGGCAGCGGATTGGCGGACAAAAAAAAACAAAAAATTCTATGAATCTTTCGAACAGTGAGAAACATCGTTTCACCATAAAAAAGAATGCGCTACGATTTTCCATGTACGGAAAAGTACATTTTTGCATGGGACTCGGTCTCGCATGAGCGTTCTCCTTGACCCCATCGTGTCCGAGAGCCGCGATCGCGCCGGGATGCAAATCCTTCGATCGAGCTCTGCGTGTGCGCGCGCGCTTTGCTTTATCTCACCGGCAAGATCGATCGATATCGTGGGAAATAAATACAAATCGACCCGGTCGATTTCGCGATGGTAATTTACCTTCGTCCCGGCACGACTCTCTCGGGCGAGATCGGGCGAGCGGGCGCGGACAACTTTACGACTGCTGGCAACCGTCCTCCCCGGCAATTACGAGAGACGCGAATGATGAGGAAGTGTCCTCGAGCAGTTTGAAGAAGATGTAAAGAGAGCTCGAGAATACAAGAACAAAAAAAAAAAATCACAAAAAAATAAAACGAAAAAATCGAAAGAAGAACCGTCAGGCGCGAGCACACACTCATGCGCATAAGATAACGATATCCGTTAAGAGACGGTAGATCGGCGATCGCTCATGGCTAAAACGGATGGTCGATCTTGGGATGCGTGAGGCAGATAGAGAGAAAGAGGGAGGGGGTCATACTATGCAGAAAACTTGCTTCTCGGCTAACGTCTCAGCTATATATACGTGCGTAACGTCGATATACTACTGGATAAGCAATTATCGTTAGCCGATCGCTGTAGCGCGAAGGTGGAAGGTAAAAAATTGCGGAACGGGACAGGATCAAGCGGGTCCATAGAGGCGAAAGAGTTGAAGTGGTATTAGGTGGATGCAGGTGAGAGAGAGAAGGGGGGGGGGAGAGAGAAAGAGGATAAGAGTGAGCGAGTGGATAGTATGGAGCATCGTCGGAAGGTCGAGATCGGCAAGACCGCGGCCGAACGTACTTATATACGTAGGTTGACTAGCTTTGCGGCTCGGTCGTCGCGGCCTCGCGAGATGAAGACGTCCCTCTCGCCAGCACCAGCAGCAGCAACGGCTCTCGTATACGGGAAGGAGACTCGGTAATTTGCCCGACTGGCTAGACCACTCGTTTCGAGAAGTGGACGCGCATCCTCGAACCTCCGAGGGAGAGAAATGGAGAGGAAGCGAGAAGTAAGCTAGACCGCAGTCAGCTGCTGCTCTGTGCTCGAGTTATACGGTAGCTGAACATCCACGCGCATTGGGCCCATCTGTGTGAGATCCATTAACACAAGAGCGCGGAACCTTGAGACCACTGAAATGACCTTGGACCCTCTTCCCATCGTCTTTTCTCCCCTTACCTCCCCATCCGCCCCATTCTCGGCCGTCGAGGAAACCTGACGGCGCCCCGACAAGACCCCGACGTAACGCTCTAAGATTTCTACACCGAAAAGAGAATATCATTGATTCAAGTAAAATTTGCTTGCGGGCTGCCAAAGAAATGAAAAGGTTGTTTCAATGCTACTTTGAATTCGTACAATTTCATGTCGGATTCAAACGATAACATGTCACCTTGACAGTCTTGCCGTCGTTGTTTCAATATCATATGAAATTTCAAGAAGTAAAATTGAAACAAACATGTTGTTCTGTCGCAGCCCGCAAGCGATTTTTTTTACGTGTATCCAGAAACATTTTTTTGGTAAGTGACGAACACTGAAGATCATTTTTAACTTTACTTTTCTTTGTGAAACAGATTGTTTACTTCAATTTGTGAAACAGATTGGCTATCGCTTCATCGCTCATTCGCTTGTGGAGCTACAAACGAAAAAGCATGGTTTCATTTTTTTAAATTCGAACAATTAGATGAAGCTAGGGACGGATAAGATGAATCATTTGTGACTTTACTTTCGAACATTGTACGGACGCTGCCACGAGCAGAACGACGACGCCGAAGGACGAATTAGTAAAATAATTAAGAGCTGCCACTTTTTGCGCACAGCGGTATAAACAAATTTAACGAATCGATACCGGTACTTTTTCGAATCGTCGCTATTATACATGTGAAACATACCCGCCTTACACCGTAATAACGCGACGATCGACGTAGCCGAAACTCAGGTAGGCTCGAGCGCTTCTCAGAGAGATAAGAATAAGAGCGAGTCTTCGTGACACGTGTGCGAGCGTATGCGCCATATTACCCTAGAGCGATCGAACTCTTTGCTTTGGGAAGTTGTTGGCTATTTGAAATTAGTTTTTTTGGCCTTCAGAAATCCAAAGAACCGTAAAGTAAATATAACGATAGGTTGGAAAGCGTTTTCCCCGCTAAAGTATATTCGTAGACACTATCGTGGTATAGATTTATTGCAGAATACAGGAGGTACCAAACTCTGTTCATTTGAGACGCGTGTTCCGTACCTCGAGCTGATAGTCCGTGTAAAAAAGAAAATGTTGCGCATAGCTTTCTTTTCTTGGGCTTCCTCGTAGAGGAAGCTATACGCAAAATTATAATAAATAAGGATGGCGTGTGCAAATTACTATGCACCTTTTTGGCAAGGATTATTATATCCGGTATTGTAGTTGAGAGTAAAATAAGCTCCGGATATCGTAAAACCGGGAAAGAAAGTACGTCGAATTTTGGGTAAAAATTTCGAGCGAATGAAAATCAAGGAAATTTGTATGATATTTTTAAATCTCATTAGGAGAGCACTCAAAATCCTTGACTGTTATCAATACCTACAAATTATTGATTGAAGTTTGTTTGGAAGGACCCACTTTGCGAAAAGCGGTGACTAGGAGGTTGTCCGAAGAGCCATGACGTTGCAGTTGTGGAAAATCTCGGGTGTCTATCGTTCGTAAAATGTTTTCGTCCGTAAACCATTGTCAAAGAATTTAGTGCTCACTTGACTGCCGCGGGACAGCGCCGAGCCCCTTAATCCGCGCGGTAACGCGAAAGGCGCACAATTATCCCGGAGTACGATCGCGTGATGCAGAGACACGTGGCAACTGTGCCGATCGGCCAATCCTATCGAGTTCCGCATATATGGATAACACGCGTACACGATGATGGATATCACTGGATCGCAAGCATTGTAATGCGTGTAACGAGCGATCGCAAATAGCCGAGCAATTTGATAGGCTTGTCAACCATCGTCACGGCTCGTGCCCCTGGAGAATGGACAGATGGATTACAGTTACGCGCCAACGTGCATCACACGCGCACGCACACCTCTGTATAGTTGTGTACATCAGCACGGAGGATGCAACGAACCGTTATGCAACTGGCAGACTCGCGTACCCTCGAAAATGTGATCCTTGACTTTGAATCCGTCTTGACTATATCGCCGCGTACCAACGCTGAATCGCACCCACAATTTATTGTTATTATTATTTTATTTTACCGTTGCCGCACAAATAAATATTTATTTAAATTGAATAGGTATTTATTTTCGGATCACCTGTTGGACAGATAGATTGGATACGAGGATGGATAGGGTAGGGGATTACGGGGCAAAATGGGACAGTCGGCAAAACTGGACAGTGAGAGCAAAAATCAATTTTCCAATAATCTTTGGATGCCCCATTTTGTCCCAACGATACATCCGGATTTTCAACCACGTTTTGCCGCACGGGCGATCAACACCATCCAAAAGTTATTGGAAAATTGCATTTTGTCTCATTATCCCGTTTTGCCCCGCTGTTCCATTTTCGCCCGCTCGCTTCTAAAACTGGCGCAATAAGATGGCCAAGCGCGTGTTCATCCAAATACGGATTCGAAAACTAGCGTACACTCGGGAGTAAAACATATAAAACTTCGATCACTTACTTGCATTGATAACACTGACGCATTTAAAGGGTTCAACCTTACTCCTGATGAGGTATAAAAATATCGCGAGAGTTTCCTTGAGTAGTTCATAGACCATGAGTAGTTCGACAATGTAGACGACTCTTTTATCTAGTTGGAATAGTGAAATTTAATACATTTCAATAAAAACTTAAATTTCTGAAGTAACTAAATGTAAATCTAACTCTATCTGTATCCGTCAGGCGCGGCGAATCTATCTAATCTAGTAAATTGTTAGTCACTGTAATCTTTTATTATGTAAATATTTTTGTAACTTTACTTTACACACTCACTCTTTTTTGTACCATGTAAAAAGGATTTTTCCCGTAAAAATGTAAATAAATAAATAAATAAACTTGAATTCAATTTTCAGTGTCCATAGTGTAATTGAGGTCCATTATTAGCCGACCCTAATGGTCCATATTAACAAATGTGCGAAAAAAGCAAGTCAGACGGGCCACTGCGTGAAAAAAAAAACCGTGAAAAAAATCCTAAAAATATTTAATTGCCAAGCCTTTATAAAGAGTATTTCTGGGTACTTATTTGCTTACGGGGCAGAAGATAAAACCCAGCAGAAGGCCCAAACTTTTTAGGGGTCCATATTCACCACTTTTACCCTAAGAACAGCGGGAAAACTAACGCCGAACTAGCAAAGGATGTCAAACCAGTCGCGAATTCGGTGTGCAACATGTGGCTTGAGAGGCGAGATCCGGTGCCGAAGAGAATCCACGCAAAAGAGCGAACAAGTAACAGAGATGGGGGGGGGGACTGTAAGCAGTATCTAAGCACCTCGTACTTAGTCATGCCCGCTGATACGGGAGAGAGTACGAAGCTCGCGCAACGAGAGACCAAGGAGTTTACGTTCTAATCTCCAGTCTAGCGGTACAAAGGCGGAGCGTTAATTACATTGATTGATTTAAGGTCCCGGTGGCTATGAATTTAAGAGCCTCACCCGAGCGACAACGGATCAGTGGCATACGCGCGTTCGCTCTTGCGTCCGTATACGTGTATCTGAACGCCAGGGGGAAGATCGAGGCAGTCTTTGCCGTGCAGTCAAGTCAATCGAGTGTCAAGATCTTAAAAAATTCTTTGCACACTTCTTGAAGGAGAACCCTCGAGAGACTGACACACAGAATCGGTACTGGCCGACGTCGGGCGAAGACCGGCCAACGCCGAGCCGGTACTGGCCGTGTACGGCACTCCCACTACGGAAGCCAGTGCGAACTGAGGTGAAGACTTTTTCAGAATCTTCGCAAAGACTTGGCTGTAACGCAAAGACTACCTTAATTAATGCTGCGAACGAGCAGGATTAACAATATGGAGGTCTGCGGGAGGAGTTGCACCTTGTCGAAGTCGTAGTATACAGTAAAAAAAGTTTGTACTTTTTACAACAACTTATTGTCCACAGACGTTCACAATTTTTTATTTGTTAATTTTTCGATCGTTCCATCCGGGCTTTAAGTTTGACAATAAAAACTACGAACTAGAATTGTTAATAACACGGTAAACGAAAGGACAGGTTTGTATATTCAAACCTAGCCAAATGAGTTTGTCACTTAGTTAACAAAATTACTAGTCGTAGATTTATTGACAATATTCCAGATGGAACAATTTTTGTTACATAGATTACATAGTGTAAGTTGTCATGAGAATATAAATATATTGCCAATTGACCATCGACCTAAGTCCTTCAGCCGATAACAAAATCATTTTAACGAAAATTCCTATTCCCATTTTACGAAATTGTTTTTTACAGTGCAGACACTTTTGAGAGTTACGACCACGCCTCGACAGGGCCTTATCCGTTCCTGGAGCAACGTTAAAAGAGATTCTACCAGGTAGGAGGTCCTCGCCTGGAACACTCGCCTTTTTAAGTTAACAAACAAGGAGATAAAGAGACCGACGGAGAGAGATTCTTAGCGGGGTTCGTGTTCGCGATTCACCGCAGGAGAATCCGCAATGCTGACCGGAGCGCACTGTGCGCGGACTCGCACCGGTCCCGGGCACGGGCCAAGCCTTTATGTTCCGAGTATGCCACTGTTACGTGAAAAATGGGGAGTGTACTGTTACCGGCCTCGCGTGCCGCCGCCAGCAGCGGAATAGCTTACACAGACTGTTCGTAATGCGACCTACACCGCGCAGCCTCTATACTTGTACATATGTATGCACACACTATATGTACATAGAATATTTATACAAGCCGCAACAGCGTGTGTAACGTAAAACGTTAATAAACGTAGTATCCGCTGCGAATCGGCTTCTCGCTGGCCCCTCGCAGTCCTTCTTCGTCCGTTGTAACTCGCTCTTCCGCGTGCGTTACTCCTCGATATATTTGCACGCTAGTGGAATCTCCGACACACCGGGAGAGAGAACTCTAACGACGACTGATCTCTCGGTACGCAGGCTGCGAGAGCTTCCCTCTGGATACACAGAAGCCCTCGTTACTGGAACGAGCCGCAGAGTCGACAATTATCCACGGTATATCGAGAGAATTCTCGTTTTTTTTTATTTTATTTTATTTTTTTTTTTTCAGAGGGACTCACCATCGTGCATTGACTCTCGCTCGCCGGGCGATATATCGCCGGATGATCTATGCAAGACGCGGTGTTACCGGACAACAAAAATTTTAGCGCGGCGCGTAATTTGCTACCGTCGGCGCTGCGGGGCTGTGGAATGTCACTTCTCCATCCGCGGTGCTTTCCCTCGTCACCCGTATTATACCCCGACAGTCCGCCCCATAATTCACACGCGCATTTATATTGGCCCGAGCTCTCTCGCGAGTCTCGCAAGTGCACACGCCGGCAGGATTTGCCGTACGCACGGCCGTAATCGCTTTACGACGACGCGTTTGACACGGATACGCATAATTTACTGTGGCAATGTATAAATATACTGCGCACGGAGGGGTGGAAAAGTAAGTTGGGTACATAGGATTTTAGCGGGGAGTATATGGGCGTCGATAGGCAAAACGCATCCTGGTCAAGCGACGCGGAGTTATGCGCGCTGAAGGGATCCGGGGTGCGTGCATGCGTGTATATATGTATACGTATGCATACACGCACGTATGCGTGTGTATGTGCACCGAGAACTATTACCATCGGCGGAACCACCACCACGACGATATTCCGTCGATCGAGATGGCGATTGCACGGGCCCGCGAACGCGTTTGTCCGGGAGACTAGGCGCGCCGGGCACGCGGAACACACGGGACCGCGGCACCACTTCTATTATAAAGGTGTCAACGGCCGCGCGATTAACGATCGACACCGTGACAATGCAATTTGCCATCGGCGGCTTGCAATTCGCGAGAGCGAACAGCTCGGCCGAGATGCCGAGGAGGCGATCCTGTACTTTGTAACGCGGACTCGCCGGAGATCTCCGGACGTTCCTTCGCCCTTGCGCAAGGTTGTGTCGGGTGATATGGACATGACTTTTTTTTCTTGTTTTCTTGTTTTTCGATGAATCTTTTTTTCACTTTTTACAGAAGGGGCCCGCTTTGATAAAAAAGTACAGTTGAATCAACTGACGTTCAGATACATAAGGGAAAGCAGGGCAAAATGGAACGGTGGGGCAAAACAGGATAGTGGGATAAAACGCAATTTTCCAATGACTTTAGGGATCTTGGCGTTGATGATAAGTGGGCCAAAACGACGGTGAAAATCCGGATGCATCGTTGGTATAAAATTGGGCGTCCACAAATTATTGGAAAATTGACTTTTGTCCCTGCTGTCCCGTTTTGCCCCATTGTTCCATTTTTGCCCCGCTGTGCCCTATTTAGATTAGAATATTTAATGACTAAAAAATATTTTAGTGAAATCACCCAACAAATTGTTGAAGTAACCAATTTTGGAGCTGTGCCAACAAAATATTTAGTTGGACGTCCTTGCGCGAATCTTAGTTGATTCAACCGTAGTTTTTATCAGTAAGGATATCCCGGAGGAACAAAACAATTTTTCGACCGGAGGCTCTTCGGTACGGAAACCGATTCTCCAGTCGGAATGTCACTCAGGCTTTATATTGGCCTGACATTGGCCACACCCAGAAAGATAATTCATTTGACGTTTCACCGCAAATAAATATTTATTTGGTTGCAATAAACATTTATTTAGTTGAAATAAACATTTATTTGGATGAAATAAACATTTATTTGGATGAAATAAGTATTTATGTGGTTGAAATAAACATTTATTTGGATGAAATAAATATTTATTTGGATTAAATAAATTTTTATTTGCGGTTGCCAGTCGAATAAATTATTTTCCAGGGTGCAGTACTGTCTCCATGTGACATTCCCACCAGGGTTGTCCGGTCGCCGGATTCCTAACGATCCTAACGAACACCCTGGAAACGGTTCAGCGATTGGCTCGCGTTTTGTCTTCCCACAGATGATTTATCATCATGCGAGCGCTTTAACGCTTGGCCGTATCACCCGACCGACCGTATCACCCTGAATTGTTCTACACGTACACATACACAGAGATTCTACGGCGAGCCTCGAGGAATGAAATACTTCGCCAAAGAAACACCACACGCAGTGACGTTGAGAAATACCCCCGAGGCGTCTGACAATAACCCTCGACGTAAATGACACCTCCCTCGAGCAAGCATCGCGAAGGTGCTCGCAGAAATATTATCTTTCCCAAGGTTAATTTACAGCCAATCGTTCGATAATTGAGACGCACGAGTAATAATGATAATAAGAATAATTATAAACTTCACGGTGAATTTTACCGCTGAGTGGCGGGGGGGGGGGTGGCAAGGGGGTGGAAGAGGGGGTCGGATGCCCCCGAGTCTATTGCACGTGGCCAGGCGTGGCTGTTAATAAAGCTCGAATTTTCTCCCGAGACATTTCGCCAATGGTTATGATCGATGATGCAAAATATTGATAGAGTAGTCGGTAACCGCAATTGCGTTCAATTGCGTGGGCCCCAACATTAATCACCATCGCGCGCGCTAGCGAGGCGCTGCGTCTCTTTGCGCCCCGTGCAAAGCGCGGCTCTCGCGAATCCCGGCTTGCGTGCCGAACGATTTATACCGGTATTCAGTGTCAGAAAGAGCGACAGGCGCGTACGCGAGCCGCGCGAGAGATCTCCTCTCCGGGTGCTGGATGCAGCGAGAGATAAAAGAAACTGCGTCGATGGTAATCGATCGACCATCGATGGGGTCTCAATAACGTTCGCTCGCGAGAGAAAGAGAGAGATCGCGGGCAAGCTAACGGCGGGCGAAGAGATCACGCTTCGAGAATCTCGCTGCGGCGGGGAGAAAAAGCCGCCCGAGGTGACTCCGGTTGCGAAAGGAAGAACGAGCTCGTGGTCATCCCGCGCGACCCCGAAGGTTATAAAAATAATCGTCGTGGAACGATCTCGCAAGGATACGTTATTGCACCTTTATGCCAAGCCCAATTTGGTATGTTCGCTCTGCACGAACGGTGGCTTTTTTTTTCTTTGGTTTCGGTGTCGCAAAAGTTCCCGGGATTACATACACTGCGCGATCCGGAGATTCTGCGGGAGCGATGTCGCCGATGTGCGCGAGTGTGTGAGCGTGTGCGCTGCGCGTTGAAATACCGTCATTGCGGGACGGTATTGAGGGTATTGATCAGCGTGTCAAGGACCAAGAGCGTATTTTTGGAGCAATGCAATGAATTTTTTTTTATGGTTAAAACGATTGCCAATTATGTTATGGGCTTTAGGCGCTCGGTGTCGCTGAGAGGTGAGGCAACTTTGAACCTTTTTCCTTTCTTTTTTTTCTTGCCGTTAGCGCACGACATCGAACGGAACATCGGCGAGTTCATGGACGATCTATCTTTATTATCGGTGGATAAGAATTATGGTTTTTTTTTCCTTTTTACCCATCTATGAATATTAAACTCTCGTAAGTGCGTTGTTTATCAGGTAAATCCTTTAAAACCCTTCTCTGACCGGTAAAATTGAATGCGGTATTTGCATTCGCGAATGGTGTTCCATCCTCGAGGGGATCGTAAAGCAGACCGAATTTCCTTATTAGCGACGTTACAGTGAGGGGTCAGCGAAGGGTTATGCCATCGGTGTTGCATAATCGTTGGTGTAAGCTCTCGGCTGAAGATCGCGTGGACGCGAGGCCCTCTTATATTGCACAGCTGAGAGAACGTAACGTGAAGTATCGAGGTGGTCGGTCGATTCGCTAATGACTCTCTCTCTTTCTGCGTGCATGCGGAACTAGGGAAATCGGTGTCCTCTCCGTACACACGCACACTTTCGTATATACCAATATATATTTTACTGTGACCCGCACCTCTATCTACCGAGATCTTCATCGTTTTAGCATTCCCACTGTGACGATGAACGATTTATTTTGTTTGTTTTTTAACGCAGACTCCAGTGGAAAATTCTGAGCGCTACGTCAGACGCCGACGAAACCTTGTCGATGCCCTGTCAGAGCCTCGTGTAACGGACTTATCGGGGCTGATGATATCGCTTTAATATTTCTAACGAGCGAGATAGTTGAACTTAAGTTGAACTTAGTTTACCTCAAAAGTTATTTTTTACTTAAACATTATTTTTATATAAAACTTATTTCAACTAGGGAATTTGTTCAATTAAAAAATTAGTTGAACTTTAAAATGAGAGTGTATTGAAAATTAGACTGTCAGATTACGTTCGAGAAATGTTTTGTATAACCTAGCATGCAGAAAAAAGAAATTTACCATTTCGGTCTGTCCCTCGGTCTGTTCCGTCCGAAAACACCATAATTTCTCGAAGAAATTCCGGATCACAGCGAAACTTGCCATGCGTCTTCTGCGTACAGAATGTAGTTCTGGTTTTGAATTAATTCATCAATTCTGGTACTTTGCTTGAAGGTGAAAAAAAATATGGAAAAGATGTTTAAAAAAGTTGAACAATAAAAAAAATGTAAACAAAAATTCTGATAACTGTTTGTTTGGTCCGCAGCCAGACTTGCACCCAGGTGAGGCAAATTGTTCAATAAGTGTCACTTTACGGCAATCTTCATAGGGTAAACCGCCCAATGAATGGACAGTTAAGCGGGCGAAAAAGCCAATGAATAGACGTTTTTTTATGCACGTGCTCTTATGGAAAGTGTCCATTCATTGGCCCTGTCCATTAATTAGCTGGTTTCCCCAACTCTAACCCTGTAAAATCATAGGAATAAACACTACATTGAAGGATGCCGTACTGCACTAGTTTCTGCCGCCTGAAATATGCGGCACTCATTGACTGTCAAATGGTGGGAAAAGCCTTGAATGCTGGAGGTACCTCTGACGGAAACTTGGTCGTTTGTCATAGACTGAAAAAAATTAGTGTTACAGTACGACGTACAGTAAAAAAAGTTTGTACCTTTTACAAGAACTTACTATCCACAAACGTCCACAATTTTTTATTTATTAATTTTCCTTGCGCACCATCTGGCTCTAGCTTTATAAACAAACGTACAAACTAAAATTGTTGATGACACGGAAAAAAAGTCATGCTTGTATATTCAAACTTGAACAAAATAGTTTATTATGTTTACGAAACTTCGTATTTCGACTTTAAGAAATTATTTTTTACCTAGTCACTCAGATGAGGTAAAAACAAAGCATCGGCTGTGAAAAATATGCATCGCGTGAAATATGGAACTTGTTTTTCTCATAGAGTCCTAAAATTGATGTAACTGTTGCAACCTGCAATAACTTCCGCTTCGGTGCAGTCTGCTTCGATGGGAGGAGTTAAACCTTCAACCGCACCCAGGCATCACGGCGAACATGTGACGTACGGGCATTAGTGTGTGTTCGAATAACCCCGCGGTGTGAGGCACGGCCGAGTTTATATAAATTCCTTCGGGAACGTTACTGGTACGGTCTATACAGAACTCTTTGCGGAATCTCGCTAGGTCGTGACATAATTAAGACCGTAATTTTGGATGACTCTAATTTGATTGTCAAAATGGCACGGAATTATCAGAATTCAAATGATATAAAATGTAACACGGCGCACGAAAAATGATAAAATATACCCGCAAGGTTGCACGCATACAATCACATTTTACAATCTGACACACGACACACACAATCGTACTCACAAGAATAAATAACACGTATAGCGGGTGATTGCGCTTTCCACTCTCTCTCCTACGCGCTCCGATTTGGACTGCGTCGTCGCGCCGTTTCATACGGAATCTTTCCGTAAGTCCTTCATCATTACTGCTTTTAGGGGAGACCGGGGACAAAAGTAACAAAAATCCTTTTTTATTTTTATACCAACAAACCGGAGAGTCTAACGCTTCGGTATCCAATGGTGTACCATTAACCTAGTCTTAGGTATTTATTTACAAAATTTCAAGCAGAAAGTAGCACGGAGTTGCGAACACCGCCCCTTTAAACACAAACAAAATTCGGTAAGGATTTGGGCCGCGGTGGGGTCAATTGTAATGGGTAGTGGGGTCATTTGTAACGCATCCTCCTGTACCAATGAAATCCTGCGCCGACCGCTATTAAGAAATAGAACCGGGGTGCATTATCACAGAAAAATTTAAATTTTTTAAATTTAAAAATGTATTATCCGGCTAAGACATTTTAGCCGGCCTAACTATACAACCCTACTATAAATGTTATGGTCTGCAATTGGTTGTTTATAAATTACAAGTGTATAAATTGTCGCTGATTGCTTAGAATGTAAGAATAAAATAAATAAAATATATTGGTATTGGTATTGGCATTGGCAGACGTTAATTATTGCTGGTACAATTGACCCGGATCGACTGTTACAATCGACCCCACACCTGATTATTAGCAAAGTTATTGTAGCATCGCTTAATAACAATCGGAAACGGATCGTCTCAACGATCAAAATGTTGTGCAAAAATGTACCTTTCAATTCCTTGTCCTTGTTTGCACTAATATTTAGTAATATCCGATGCGTCCGATCATGCGCAGCGTTGCGCAGCCGCTTGTTACAATTGGCCCGTGTTACTTTTGTCCCCGGTCTCTCTTACGCTTTGGAATAGCCTGCTGGTTGCGCTTAAGAGAAGTGGCTCCGTCGCTAGATTTAAGGAAGCTTTTCGAATATTGCTGCTCGGGGAAGAAGGGAGGGGGCAGAGGCGGATGCAGAGGCACTAGGGTAGGTTAGTTGTACGGAGTACACCTACGTACAACTAACCTACCCTAGTGCCTAGTGGAGGTAGGTTAAGGCTGCGTAGGTGTAGGAAGTAGGTTTAAGTTACAGACGGCTGTATCTAATGGGACCTGTTTTTGGTTGTGCACGAGTTCCGCTTTCCTGCTAGTTTCTCTCTTGCAAGAATTCTTCTATTATGTTTATTACTCATTCATTTAATTCGCGGGCTTACTGTATTTTGTTTTATTTTATTTACTGGTAATCATTTTTGTTTTTTTTTGCTTACGGCTTTTGTCTGCAGCACCAATGTAATGTGGTACGGCTCTTTTAGGAGACTTCTATCCCAGAGAACGGAATCAGCATCGCTTTCTTTCTCTCTCTTCTCCCTTTCTGAACATCCTTACTCTTCACTCGTGATCACGAGCACTTACCGAATACACGACTGTATAGTTCGTGGCGATATTTGAAAACTTGACGAGTAGCACGTGCAAACAGACATACAGACTTGCAAACGGATTTACAAACGGATTTACAAACGGATTTACAAACGGATTTACAAACGAATTTACAAACGGACTTGCAAACGGACTTACAAACGGACTTACAAACGGACTTACAAACGGACTTACAAACGGATTTACAAACGGACTTACAAACGGTCTTACAAACGGACTTACAAACGGACTTACAAACGGACTTACAAACGTACTTACAAACGGACTTACAAACCGACTTACAAACCGACATACAGACTTATCTCCGGGACGCGAATATTCTTTTTAGTTCCTTTCGGTCATATCGACCGCGGATCACCGTCAAGATTTTAAGATTGCTATGCGGGTTCGACCCGATATGCAGCTTTACGCTGTTGTCGCCAGGTCGGAACTGGCTTGCCCGATGATCTTACGATCGTTGGACGGAAAGCCGGGGAGGTTTTTACCAAATTTAGCAGAAATAATATCTCGGTGAGAAAAGGCGAGAGGAGCCATTCTCATGCTCTATCACGCCCTCAGCGACAAGTCTTAGAAAAGTATCATCGCGCGAATAGCGCCGCGGCGGCGATAAGCGCGATGCAGCAATAAGGAAAAGCAACAGGAGATATCCAGCGTATCCTGAGGCCTTGATAATTAATTGCATAGTCGCTGACAAGTCTTACGTTGCCATTCATGAGTAGAGTTACTGATAGCACCGAGAAAAAAAAAATGAAAATTATTTCAGCACGAAACGTAACAAACGGATTTTCTTTTTGTTAATACGTAGAACCTGATAAAAAATGTTGAGCCTCAATCGGGCCCTGACAAGATCTTGTCGAGGTCTTATCAGGGCCGGTAATATCGCTCCAAAATTTCTATCCGGTGAAATATCCGCAGTACGGATAATCGGTATCTTTTTTTTAATTGCACCCTAAAAATTATTTAACTGTTCTAATTATGATTATGTAAATGATGTAACTGCTGTAACGATGATTATGTAAGTGATGTAACTGTTATAACTATGATTATGTAAATGATGTAACTGCCGTAACTATGATTATGTAAATGATGTAACTATAATTAATTGTCAAAACGTGACAAACGGATGGATCAGATATTTTTTTATTAATACTCAGAACCTGGTGGGAATATTTGAGCCTGACATCCGGCCCTGACAAGATCTTGTCAAGCTCTTATCAGGCCCGGTAACATGGCTCCAAAATTTTAATCCGATGTAATGTCCGCAGTACGGATAATCGTTATCTTTGTTTTTCTATTGAACCCTAAAAATGATATAACTGATGGATTTTGCGTTCGGTGGGAGGAGTTATAGGTTGAACCGCACCCAAGCATCACGGTGAACGGATGGGTTAGAGATAAGGCTTGTGTCATGCCACGTTGGAAGAGGGTGCGGTACATCGAAGCACACAGGCATCAGGAGCCGAAGAATCAAGAGCCCCGGGACAGCTCTCCTTGCTCTTCTCCCGCGATAGCTGGAAGGTGCAAAGGCGGCCGACCTTCGGAAGGTCATCCCTCCTGGCGTTACCACGCGATCTCGCGCCTCTCTCGTATAATAACCTCACATATGCTTCCGTGTACGGACCGCTTATTATAATTATTTATGTAATGATAATATTCGACCTCGACGGCCCTCGACTCGCTCCCTCGCCCGCGCGGGCACGAAACGAACGGTCGTGATATAATAAATTATAGAACGCTGCGCGGCAAATAAGCTTCTCGCCCCGATGCAACAGCCCATCGGTTCGCACGCATACCCACCTATCCGCGTTGCCTGTCCCCGGCGTGAGCCCGCACCGGTACACGAGGTGATCGAAGAGTATACCGTGTTCTTTATTCCTCGCAGAGGAAGTTATGTTTTCGTAAAGGAATTTAAAAAAAGTATGAAAAACGAAATTTTCTATTTTAGTCTCAACGCACTTGAAATGGTCCGAGACGTCGAGAAATGGGATTTCCAGCTGGGAACCGGATGTATGCGTGTACCCTGGTGGAAATGGGGGAAGTGGGGGGAAACGGCACATCGCTGGCTCCACACTGACTGCCTCACGCCCAAACACGATATCGGCCCTTCTCGGGTCGGGGTAGTTTGCCAAAGCGGAGCCGACCGTCTTCCGAACACTAATAAGTACTGGGTAATGTTACTACGCCACTGGGGGCAGAGAAATATAAAACGCTTTCTCAGGAACGTGACTTCCGGTTTGAAAATCTTACTTTTAAAGTGACGGAAGTGACGATCCGCAAAAAAATTTGGAAAGTTGGACAGTTGTGAAAATCGTTGTGACGTAACTTCCAGTTTCAAATTCTCACTTTTCAACCGGATATGATGTCATACGGCACAGCGTTAATTCCGGTTTGAAAATCTTAATTTTTCGACCGGAAGTGACGTCATACAGGAAAACATCAGTATGGATTTGAAAATGCAATTTTACGACCGGATGTAACGCATTACCAGAAATCCGTCACTTGCGGTTTGAAAAACTCCGTTGTGATTGAACTGGAAGTAACGTATTTCCGGTATGACGTCAAATCCTTTCGAAAAATGACATTTTCAAATAGACAGTGATGCATTTCTGATATGATGTCACTTCCGGTAAAAAAATACAATCGTCCAAGCGGAAGTAATGTATTTCCAGTATGACGTTACTTCAGGTAAAAAATCAAATTTTCAAGCGGGCAGTGACGTTTTCCCGTATAACGTCACTTTCGATTGGAACTGATATTTTGAAACCGGAAGTGACGGCACAAAGAAATTTTTCATTTATTTTCTCGTATGACGTCACTTTCGATTGGAAACTGATAGTTTGAAATCGGATCATCGGAAGTGACGTCAAAACAAAATATTTGATTTATTTTCTCGCATGACGTTACTTTCGACTGGAAACTGATAGTTTGAAATCGTCACATCGGAAGTATCGTCAGAACGAAATATTTCAAATTTTACAGAGAAAAATTTGTTATTTTTCTCTGGTATTTATCTTGAATGCAGCCAGTGACAGAAGCGTGTGAATTAAGCAACACAGAAAAGTGGGGACAGAACATGCGTGGTACATCGCAAATGTATTTGGAGTGGATGTGAGGCAACTTCGTGGTCTTCGAATAATATTCGCAGACAATGAATCTACGGAATAGAGCATAGGCTCCAATTCTACGCTCGATGCAAGCGAAGCGATAACATTTCTCGTCGAGCCGATATGTTGGGGCTGATTCAATACCGGGGTTGCGCGAATACCAGCTTGAGTGCCAGGCAAACGTCGGCAATTGGTACGGTCCCGTAGCCGTGCCAGTGGTTAAATCTCCCCCAGTTAATATGTGTAACAAACCGGACGGTCAATCTCGTTCAAATAACACATATCTTTGGACAGTATGTTTAATAATGTGTACCCCAAATCTTTACAAATTCTTGAGAAATAAAAACCACTTTGCGACGGCATCATCTTGATCACAAAATGTTATAATTGCATAACTTTGTCTCAATAATAAATCCTAGTACATAGAATCATGTACTTCATGTTTTCCCACTTTGCATCCACGATTCATACGTCCGGATTGTACCTTATTTTATTTTTTTCTTCCATCCGCTAAAAGTGCATCTACCCGTCGATTCCTGAATGAAAAATTCTCGCGAAGAATAAACGCTGCTCATTAATCAGCAAATTCTTCGCGGCACGATGGGACTGAGACAGGTGGAGGTAACGCAAGGTGTTAATGGGTCTCGGTTTTTTTCTTCCCCATTGAATTCAAAGCTTACTGATTGGCCAAGCAATAATACGCTTTTACAGACCCTCCGTCTGCGCGCGGTATGCAACAAGTGACTGCAGTCCGCGCTCGACGTGCGCGCGCAGGATATAATAACGCAACGTACGCGCAGTGCGTACCTCCCGTTCGGATGAAGGTAGCCGAAGATAATATCTCAGTTCGATCGTCGTCACTCTCATCTCGCGCGTTGTTTCTCGAACTGGTTTTCGCCCAGAGCCGAGATGCAAGCGCGAGAACGAGATCGGGAGAGAAACGGAGAAGGATCGCGCGCGATCCGGATGCCGGACCAATGACTGACAGAGTCATTGGCCGTGATGCTGCCTCTCCTGCTGCCGCTCTTGCCACTACTACTGGCTACATAGGATCCTGTAAACGCATGACCGCGACCATGCGACTTCGATAGCGAATCCAGTTTTTCGTATCTCGCGGACACGCGGAGTCAGTACTTTCCGGGAAACTTGCAGCGGGGAATCCTGCCGATCGGCGGCTCGTTAATACTCGGGAATCGTGAGAGAGGGATGGGATGGGTTTTATACGGTGCTTTACGAGTATCATTGCCGCTAACTGAATTATCGAAAAGACGAGGCACCTCGTCAGGATTTAATCACTTCGAGAACGGTAGAATTGTTCGATGCCGTTTAAGGGGACCCAGCGAGCTTTGAGATATTGAGAAAAGAAAACTTTGTTTTTTTTTCGCATATATGGATAGTAAAAGACTGAACATCAAAAATACCTTTTTGTCGCTCTTACTGAACATCATAAATACCTTTGAAATATTGAGAAAAGAAAACTTTTTTTTGCATATATGGATAGTAAAAGACTTTGAAAATATTTTTTCGTAAAGTATAGTATGAAATTCGCAAAATTACTGACGGGAACATGCTGAGTCAATGCAGAATATGTAGAAGTTTCCTTAAAACTACATATCTCGGTGTTTTGACCACGATGTCTCTCAACAGTAGTTAACACATTTATGAAGTTTACACTGAAATTAAAGATATCTTTATGAAGCTTGTACTGGGGTTAAATATGTCTTTGTGAAATTTATACTGGAGGTAAAGATAGCTTTGTGAAATTTATACGAAAGTTAGCGTTATCTTTATGAAATTGATATGGAAATTAAAGCATATCGTAGTCTATAAACAGAACCACGGAAAGGCTGTAAAATATTTATATATTTTTTTAAAACATAATAACAAATACTACGAACTTTTTAGTTTTATTTACATCATTGTCTGAATATTCTTCCAATAATTTTGATTAGATTCGGTCAATACGGTTGGACATTGGAAACAACAGTTCTTCTATAGTCACTAAATAAATGTTCAGTCTCGGAATCGTGGTCATAAGTTAAAAGTACACGTTTGGTACAATCGAAAATACTAGTGCTGTTAATAATAATATGCGCAATTTTAACGTATTTCTCTACATGGTAATGTTGCCACACATTCTTACCGTATGGACAACTGTTTCAACTTTGTTATAAATAATTTAAAGGGACCGAATTTTTGGTCGGGCTAACCTCTCTTGTTCCCTTAAGACGTGTCTAAATTCAGACGGCGGGAGCACGAATCAGTTTTATTTCATAAAACTGTTTCGGAGAAAAAACGATAACAAATATTTTGAAATTATGTTGATCTTTATTCCCACCTTAAGGGGAGGCCAAACACATATGACTGCGAGAGAGAACGAGTAAAAATGTTGAATCCATTTTTCTCCGAAACTATTCTATAAAATGAAATCCGAATTGTCGGACGCATTGCGTTAATCAAATACGCAGTGCACCCCGTAATTCGTTTTTTATTTTAGAAAACCGTTTCGGAGAACATGTATTAGCAATATTTTGAAGTTATGTTGATCTTTAGCCCCACCTTAAGATCGCCTTGTCGCATGGAGATTCGCGATAGAGTACTTGGAGTTGTGAGCTTTTTTTAAATTTCATTTCATACGACGCGGAGCGATCGATCCTGACCATCGGTATCGTTCGATGCGCGAAGCCGTAGCAGATGAGGAGACGTCCCGGAGGCGTCGCAGGAACAATTACCTCGTGCCACACGGTCGTCGGCGCAATGGTCGTCCCGGAGGTCGATAATCCGTTCGGTCGGGACCGCAATCATCCGGGACAATGACACTACGGGCAACGTCTCGCTAAACACTGGCATTAATATTCTCCGCGTTCCAACCTAATTATTAGAGTCCCCGGAGACCGCGGGACCCTGCTGGAATGTGAAAGTATCTAACGACGCTAACGACCGTAAGGACTCGCGAGAACGGCGTGGCGACTCGACTCCCCCTCGCTTGACTGGTGTGTCGCCCACGCCGCAAGACATGCGAATTGTTTCCGCGGAAATTAAGAAAAAAAGTCACGTTTCATTGGATTTCGAACCTTCGGCAATCGAACAAGAAGGATTTCACGGACGTCTTCATCGCCAACGGGCGTGACGATGGAGTCAGGCGTCGCGCATGCGCCATTAGGAATCTTTCAATTTAACGTCATTCAAGTTCCACATGGAAAAAAGTATAAGTGAAAATGTATATGTCATACATTAAATGTACCTTTCACAAAAGTTTTATATCGTTCATATGTTATGATTTATGAGATACAGGTGACGAATCTATCCGGGTTAATATTTTTTTATATATCTTCGCCTATACGAAAAGTATACGATTTATATACAAAATGTACTTCCGCGGGAAAAGTAGGATATTTTAAAATAGTACGTTTCGATACGAGTGCGAGAAAACATTGTCTGACGAGTGTGAGTTTGTAGCACGAGCCGAAGGCGAGGGTGGCAATCACACGAATTCAGAAAACGTTTTTCGCACGAGTATCGAACAAAATTTTATTTCACAAGGTGTGAAAATAGCGTGCGCAAAAACCGCCCTTTTCCCACCGAGTGAAATAATACTACATTACTCCACGAGGGCGAAAAACGTTTTCCTAACAGTGTGAGGTTGCAGCACGAGCCGAAGGCGAGTGCTGTAATCACACGAGTTAGAAAAAGTGTTTCGCACGAGGGATGTGCACGAGGATGAGGGATTTTCTAACTCGCACGAGTTAGAAAAAGTGTTTCGCACGAGGCATCACAAGGTGTGAAAATGGCGGTTTTACGCACGTGAAACGGGCGGAAAAGTATCCAATTCCGCACCGAGTGATGAAAATATATTTCCAATATATTTTTCGCCAATACTTTTTTCCATGCCAGAATTATCGGGGAAATACTTTTTTGTATACAAATCCAGCGATCGAATTCAACTGTGTACGCAGCGAATGAGGAATCGGAGTCTGACTGAGGAACAACGTTCATTCGCTATTGCTTCTATGCGATGTAACTGTGTCTTCGGAGTAGCGGCAGCGTCGCGAGAACTTCTTTGCAGAAGTGGTACACACCATATGCTCGCTGCGTAAGCATATGGCGGACATGATCCACGCACGTATGTATACGCGACTCTGCCTACAGCCTGTGGCATGTTGTTCTTTAACTGTTCGGCACTGGCTCCGCTACGATATTGTTTGGGCGTTAATTTTACGTTAAAATTATAAGACTTAAATGGAATGGGCCTCGATTGAGGTTAGAGCAGTGCCAGCGCGGAATAGGTATTTGTATGTCAAGGGCCTAGAAAGGGAGCCAGAAGTCCCTTTTCTACGCCCATGCCATTCACATAATTTTCCCTCACAATTTCACGAAAATCACGCTTTTCGTTTTTGGGAATAGTGTGTAAAAAGGCACTTTTCCGCATTAGTGTAGGAAAAAATACCATACTGCGTTCCCGCACGCGATGCGAAAAAGTGCCTTTCTGCGCATACTTTACAGGAACGGAAGGCGTGATTTTACATGCATGCGTTAGAAAAAAAGATTTTTAATAATTCTGTATTAGACAAGACAAAATAAAAATTCTGTGTATTCCAGCAATTTTTGTTGTTCATATAATGCCAAAGCAGCGGGTGCGTCCGCTTGGTGCAGATGCTTCAATATTACTGAAATGATCCGATTTATTTTACAATCCTACGTGCATATAAAATGCCATTGTTTTTTCAGGAATTTATTTTTTCACAGATTCCAAAATAGAAATTCCTGTCGTTGCATTCCGGAACACATCATTCATGAGATCTTCAGTAATTATTGCTAATTTTTTACTTTCCGCGTGCGGTCGAGCCAATCGGGTATCGAGACTGAAAAAAATGGTCTATATCAATAATATTATGAAAAACAATAAAGTATCTATGAACATTTTCGCAATTAGATTGAACCGATTATTTGTAAGCAGATTATTTGTTTAGTGTGGATTTGACTTCATTTTTACGACTATTAAGTTAGGAAACGTCATTTGGCCCGAAACTTTTCACTTTGATCACAGTTCTATTGAACATTAGCACGTTGACTTCACTTTTATTGTGCATCAACTCCTGATTCATTAGCGAATCCGCAGTAGTTTGTATTTTGTCTCTATCTTTGATCTAAATATGTTAATTCTCGATTTGAAGATCAATTTCGCCAGCTCTCCCGTAAGCGCCGTGTAAAAAGACCGATTTTCAAGATCTCATTATTCATTAAAATGGTCGGTAAAAGCCTTCGAGCTTTTGTACAAGTAAAATTTGATAGTTGCATTACAACATGTCCAAAGTTTATGCACTTTGGATTGCCTTCGCGATATTATTACCTTAAAGAAGACACAAGGGTGAAGCACGCTAAACATTAATTTAAGAGTTCGCGCTTAATGTAGGTAGAAATGTGCAACGACGAATTCGCGAAAAATTACTCGGCATATGGGAATTAACTCGGCCGCAGGGATTACCTTAAATACGTAGCGCTTAAAGTTTACTCGTTTTATTAATTTGCCAGTAGCCTCGGCGAATTCCAAAACGGCAATACGTTCTCACGAGCCGGACGACGTTACCATATAATACCGTTGACTCGACTCTTAAAATGCACGAAAAAAAAACGATTTATAACCGTCGATGTTTTCGTCTCAGCTTTACGAGGACCATCCTTATATTACCCAATTAGGCGACTGTGTTATTAGACTTTTATCGTAGTCGTGACGTCCTCGCTCATCGACCTTTCTTACACTCGTTGGTCAATGATATTGCCTTATATCTCAAACACTACAGGCTCAACGCGAGGCGACTTGTCACCTCGATTCTCTTGTTTTTCGTGATCCAATACCGCTTCGGTATGTCCATCGCCTCTCACACTTTTACAATGCTCCGATTCATGCTTCACCTACTTGCGTACCAAGTACCAAAGTCACCGTTCCAGTTTTTCTTTCATTAAGTCAATAACAAGTCGTAAATATTTTATCGCCAATGGCAGCATCTAATGTGATCTAAAATCCAACCATCATTATCTACGAGTTTCTTTTTTAAATTTTTTTGGGTGCAATGTCCGTTCATTCTCTTAATTGTTTTATTTACAAGAAATCCTCTGCCAGGTTTTTGTCGGTTTTAGTGAGCATCAAAAATACATTTTTTTGTCGCTCTTACTGAGCATCAAAAATACATTTTTTGTTGCTATTACAGAACATCAAAAATACCTTTTTTGTCGCTCTTACTGAGCATCAAAAATACATTTTTTGTTGCTCTAACTGAGCATCAAAAACTATTTTTTTTTGTCGCTCATACTGAGCATAAAAAATTCATTTTTTTTCGCTTTTACTGAGCGATCAAAAATGAAATAACTCAAATTGCAGTCCGAAGCGAAAGAATATATATCTGGATCGTCATGCTTAACTATTTACACGCGGCCGTTCGAGCTCTCGATATTGAGGCTTAAGGGGCCAGCGACTCGCATCACGCGAGCCGGACGTTACTATCCTACCTATATCCTAGAATCATCATATTTACACAGGCTGTATAATATCTGGTATCGAAGATCGTAAATTCTTGGTGTTCTTTTTTTTCCTCTCTCTCTCAATGAAAATTCATGACCGTTTATCGCCGAGTCGAGGAAGATTTCCCCGGTGAGGAGCGCGCGGCGCGTCCTGGGATTGAAACTCGGAACTCGAGGAAATCCCCGGAAGCGGAAATCGCCGGTGGAAAAAGAACGAAGGAAAGGCGCGGTAGACGAGACCGTCTCTCGGCGCGGCTCTGCAACGAGACGGAGAGGGGAATGAGAGATACGGTTTATCGGCGAGTTCGTAGTGGGTATAACCACCGCCACAGCGGCAAAGCAAAGAGACGGTGAGCGCGATGTAGTTTATTCGGCGATACTGGTGGGGATTCGTTGCTGCCGCTGCTGCTGCTCTTGCTGCCGTTGCTGCCGGTCGGAAGGTAAGCCTCGCGTTCCAGCAAGCGGGTCGCAGGAGTTAGTCGCACGATCTCGTTCGGAGCGTCGGGACGTCCGACGTCGCGATCGACAGCCTCGCGTCTCTCCGCCTACGCTTTTTCCATCGATTACGTCGTGACCAATTAACCGTCCTATCACTTTCTCGGATTCCATAAATCGTTACTCGCATGCGAGCATCCGAAGTTTACATAGAATTCGCGCGAGATTTTTGTTTTTTTCAATTAATGATAAAAAATTTAAAAATCTCACCTGGTAAACGTCAAACCTGTGATCGATATTGTTTCTTTTTATTTTTTTAAATTTTATTTTATTTTATTTTTACGAAAATACGCGTGTGTCGATAAAAAATTGAATTACTAATTCCGATACGGGACGTTGATTTTTTTTTCGTCGTCGTGGATTAATTCTACCGTGGACCGAGGATCGAGCAGTTCTAAGTTGGTAGGTTGAAGGTGCAACTTTTCTCCAATTTTTTTTTATTCATTTTTTTTAAATATTGGATAATCGTATGGAAGTTGGGATTATGGCGATGATCCTTCGAAAGATTCGGTGGCGACGTTGAGATTGTTTCTCATTGTCGAGCGATCATTCGGATGATTCGAGGCACACCGAGCCGTGGCACCATTAGTCACGGCCAATTGCATTTCACTATCGGTGTAGCTGGCGCCAACGAGATTTACATTCGTTTTGCACACGGGGGAAGATGATTAATCAAACGTCGAGCCGAGCGAGCGCCATGGCTCGAGCACGCCACCGCGAGGGTTTGCACGGCCGGGTTTCAAATGGTAAATGATAAAGTCGAGTTGTACGCGCTGCTGATTGTGCGTCCGGTGGTTAAACTTAAACGATTGGCTCCCCCCATACCCTCCCCGCCATTTCTCACATATCGGCACACATAAACGACGCTCAATCCCCGGGGAAAATTATTAATGAACACAAGACTTTAGTATCGGAAAAATAAAATATTTTTTATTCGCACCAACAATTTATCTAATAGTTGAAGTCGTAGTAAGAGTGAATTTATTGCGAACTGAGCGACGTTTTGTATGACAAATAAATGTAGGGTAAGTCAGGGTGATATGGCCACCCGTAATATCATTTAACGCAACAAGCGAATGGAGCTGCCGTTCGAACAGTTTTTAGTATATGTTGATACAATGTGATTGCATAGAAAATTATACTACCGTATGTGCAAGGGTCGGTACGATATGCCACGTGGCCATGTCCCCCGCAATTTCCGGGGGATACGGCCAGTAAAACCGTTTTCTTTTTTGTTTGGCATCTGAAACATTTGACGGAGGTAATTATTGTCTGCTGCAGTTCGTGTAGATAACATGAACACATATTAAACATGAAGACATATTTGTGCGATCCCTCTATGTTTCTCTAGGGCTAATAGACTACGACTATTGGTAGTCGTATACTAAACTACTATACTACTATACTACTATACTACTATACTACTATACTACTATACTACTATACTACTATACTACTATACTACTATACTACTATACTACTATACTACTATATATCGACCAAAATTTAAAGGTTTTTTAAAACGTTAAACCTCCAATTTTCATTATTTAAAAAATCATGGCCATATCACCCCGACTTGCACTACGTAATACGATAGTTTACCACTATACATTGCCAAAGTGTTATCGACCGGAGCTCTTTAGCCCACGCTTATCCCAGTATTCGGGAGGACTTCTTTTTTTAATTTATTATTTTTCTTATTACTTTTTTGTTATTCGACAATTATTACCGCTGCATTCATCTAATAATTTCCATGAATATTAATTATCTTTGATCGTCGACTTTGAAGTTGGAATAGCATTAATATCGCCATAGACCATTGAAAAGAATACATTGATTCGTTTTACGCGATGAATTTAAAAAAATTTAATATTTTTTTAGGCCACGAAGAACCCGTACGAATGGGTTGCAAAAGTACGCCTATTTTTAACGATTCGTACCGCATTCACGTGTATCTACGAATGTCAGGAGAATACCCCGGGTACGCAGACATATGTGAGCTCGTTGCAGCTCCCCCGCGCATGCCTCGCGTCATATTTTTCGGATGCTCAATATTAATTCCGGTCGTACGTATGCGTTTGTCGTGATGTGCGCCACGAAGATGCGCGAATAAGTTCGAAGCTCATACTCCAAAGACACATATGGCCCAAGCCATATATCGTTGATTTGTCAGGCGGCAAAAAAAAATCGGAAAAAAAAATCCGCAAAACTCCGAAAAGTTGGTGATCAGGTGGGGGAAAAAAAACATCAGGTCGGTGGAAAACCGACTTTAACCACGTATTGTGACCGACACATCACGTGTTATATATCAATTATGAACGTTGTTTTGTTCCGGGGCTTTCTCTTCCGGGATTTTATTCCAGAATTCCATTGATTCATGTGCTAACCGACATGCATCATATTCACCACTTTTACCCTGCATGCAGTCGTATTTTCGGACGCCGGGAACAAATCAATTTTTCACCGGGCAGCAGTGAAAAACGAGGTTTTTCAATACGAGTAATGATGAAACTCGCAACACCTATTGAAATTTTTCACCGTCCATCCTACACTGAAAAAAAAAATGTTGATTTAACCAAATGTCGCGGTGACGTGCGTTCAAAGCTGTCATTTGTTTGCTACAAATAAAGCATTTTATTTCACTCAGTGGAAAAAAGGCGGTTTTTACACACGCTTCGCATGCGAGGACCCTCATTTTCACACCTTCTGAAATAAAATTTTGTTCGATACTCGTGCGAAAAACGTTTTGTGAACTCATGTGATTGCAACACTCGCGTTCGGCTCGTGCTGGAAACGCACATTCGTCGGAAAGTTTTTTCGCACTCGTATCGAAATGTACTATTTTTGTTAAACGATTGTATGCTTCAATATATTCAAAATTTTTCGATTGAAACAAACATTTCTGTTGTACCAACCAAGTACACTTTTGAACGTATGTCACTGCGCATTTACTTAATCCAACCATTTATTTTTTTCAGTGTATAAGGGAGAGAGGAATATAACAATGAAAAAAATCACAGTAAATAGATAGTGTTGACAGCTCATTCGTAGCCAAACACGAAATGCTTGGGGGATCGTGCATTGAGCCACTGGGAAATTAGCTGCGATACACGGTGAAAAGGCAAAAGATGGCGGCATATCTCGCTGTAATTTGGATATGGACAAATATAATTCTTTCCGAAAAGCCTTTATCTCTGTGAAATCGCGTCGCATCGTAAAAAAACCTGAAAAAAGACACTGGCCACGATTCAAAGCAACTGCTTGCCAAATTTCGTCAAGAGATTTTTTGTCGATTCGGAGAACACTGCATACCAAGGAAACGCGTGATCGCCGTGAAACGCATAACTCCCGTCTTTTTGGCCTAGCGGGCAGTCGGGAGTTAAAAATGGCACAGCGGGGTAAAACGGGATTACGAGACAAAACCCAATTTTCCAATAACGTTTGGATGGTGGCGATGGTGGTACGTGGGGCAAAACGGGTTTGAAAATCCGGATGTATCGTTGGGACAAAATGGGGCATCCAAAAATTAGTGGAAAGAGTTTTGCCCTCACTGTCCCGTTTTACCCCGCTGTGCCGTTTGGCCCGGGTCTCCCTATAGTAACCTTCAGTACAGAGATATTTGTCAAAATCCCACTGTCAATTTTTCTCGGTGTGTGGCGCGGAATTATCGCATCGCGGGATTCCTGGCAAGCCATCCGGCGTGACCGCTAGTCGAGATGCGTGCGAAG
This sequence comes from Ichneumoninae sp. B BG-2022a, assembly GCA_030522725.1. Lineage (NCBI taxonomy): Eukaryota > Metazoa > Arthropoda > Insecta > Hymenoptera > Ichneumonidae > Ichneumoninae sp. B BG-2022a. The sequence goes on from JAPYZD010000655.1 coordinate 27,848, forward strand.
TAGTCGCGCGGTAACAGAGAAGTCCGAACACATCTCGGAGCTTATCCCGCCGCACGCCCGCACATTCTCGGCTAGGTACACCGCGATTAAACGTCGCGGAATTACGCACGGGATAACAGATTGAGCCTCTCCCTCCCTTCCCCCCTCGCCCCCTCTAGCCTCCCCCTCGGGTGCACCGAACACCGGTGGCGACATTGCGGTACGCCACGCGCTAATCATCCTCATAAATTCATCATCATCGTCGTAATCATAATCGCCAACGTCAAAAGCCTCGAGCACGATCGTCGTGACGTTAAACTAAAGCAAATTTTCTCCGCGCGCTCACGCGCCCGCGGACTTTATACCTCATCCCTGTCTCATCTGTACCTCATCTTTCTCTCCTCCCATATGCGAGTATGCCCCGTCCGGGTTCCCCTCAACGACAGCTTCCTCGGCTCCTCGAGCTCATCGAGATCTTCCCGGCTTCGGCCAATGACGAATTTCTCCGCGGGCCATTCAAACTTTTTTTTTCCTTTTCGCTCTTTTTGCTCCTGCCATTGACTTTGCTGAGTGCATAAATGGGCAGACGAGCAGGTGCCCCTTGTATTACATAAATTATACGAAGAGGCAGGGAGACGCAGAGAGCGACGAGAGTGAGGCAGTATGCATTTTTTTTTTTTTTTGCAAGGCGGAATGTTCTGTTCCTGCGCGAGGAGCGTTCAGAGCTTCGTCGACGTAATGGTCGGAGCGTCGGAAATATTTTAATCACAATTTTTAACGAAGACAATGGGATTGATGAGGAACGACACGCACGGAAAGAAGTACATGATAAAAGTGGCGAATATGGCCTAAGGTTAACAGGGATGGGCCGTTTTCACCACTCTTACCCTATGCGAAAGATATACTTAAAAATATTCTAAAGGTATAAAATTTTTTGCCTGAAAATATATTCCGTATGTAAATTATATACTTTTCACATACGCGAAAATGATTTTTTTTTAATCATAATTTTAATAAGATATATTCGCGACTTACGCGTATCTAATAATCTATAAATTATATAAAATTTTTCCCAAAAAAATATATTCAATATATATGAGATATATATTTTCGCGTGTACTTATTTATTTCTTCTCGGAAGAAATTGCACACTGTGCTGCACCGTGCACAGTAAAAAAAGTTTGTACTTTTTACAACAACTTATTGCTCACAAACGTTCACAATTTTTTATCCGACAAATTTCTAGTTTTACAAACAAAAGTACAAATTGAAATTGTTAATTGCACAAGAGATAAAAGTGCAGGTTTGTAATATTCAAACCTTAACGAACGACTTTGTCACTTGTTTAAGGGAATACGTCACACAACCACTTTTTTACTTTTGGAACTAAAAATCACACGTGTTATAAAGCAATGAATAAGGTTTTTTAAAAGAATTTCGAATAATTTTTTCCCCACATGGATTCCGAGATACATGAACTTAAAATTGTGTCACTTAGCATGAGCTGCATATGGCGCCGCGTGAAAAGCAACATTCTTTTTTAAAAAATATATTTTTCCAGACTACTGTATTAGATTCTTTTAAAAATAACATTACAACATTATTACGGACGCGTTAAAAAAATAAAATCGAGGTGTGCCCGTATATTTCTGAAGATATTATGAGTTGAAGGAGCTTCAAACCTGTATATGAATAGATACCTGGGCCTCAACCATTGCTAGCAATATGCCCCCATCACCCCCACCATTAAGAAACGGCGATCTGTGACGTATTCCAATTTTACGAAATTATTTTTACGAAACTTCGTATTCCAATTTTACGAAATTATTTTTACGAAACTTCGTATTCCAATTTTACGAAATTATTTTTACGAAACTTCTTATTCCAATTTTACGAAATTATTTTTCTACTGTGTGTAAAATTTACTGTGTGGAACAATATTATTTTCCGACACGACGAGAGATTCTGAGAGTGCATTTTTTATTTTATTTTCCAGGGCGTCGTGACGAAGTATCCGAGGGACGAGTGTCGAGTCCTCGCGGCTGAAACATCGTTCCCGCTTCAACGAGGCCTTTTTGCAGTACATAAGAAAAAAATCATAATGAAGTCAGTGCGGATTTTGTGAAGTAAATAAAAGTGCGAACGAACAGCGTAGCGGCAAAGACGGAGGTATAAGATATAAGAGTGTCGAGTTGATGAAAGAAACGGGTGTCGGTGGATAAGTCGCGGTAATGTCGTCGAGTGGTGAATTTTCGACCCTGTCGAGCGGGGAGGCTACCGGTACCGGTGAAGATTCGTTGCCGAGCTCGCGGGAGGCTACGGCGGAGGCTGCCGGTTCCGGTGGCTCCTTCGTGCCTCTCCGTGAGTTTCTGGAGAGATTTTCGTTGCCCCGAGTGGTCAGGGTCGAGGGCGGCGGTGGAAGGCCCATACTTCTCTACAAGCAGCAGCAGAGATCGCTCAGAGTGACCGCCACTCTGCTGATGCAACGCTATCGGCACGACGTTAAAGTTGGACCGGAAATAGTCATACCGGAGGGCTATCCTGGTAAGTCGTTTCAATGTCCTCGATTAATTTTTACATGATCGCAAATTTTGCGTCGGTTTCAGCGGAGTTGGTTTCCCCACAGAGTGGACCAATGATCGGCTATGCCACTTGTATTTGTTTATGTTTTTCAGTTTGTTATTAACATGTTATAGGGGAGAGCGGGGCAAAATGGCATAGCGAGGTAAAACGGGATAATGAGACAAAACACAATTTTCTAATAACTTTTGCATGGTGGCGATGGTGGTACGTGGGGCAAAACGGGTTTGAAAACCCGGATGTATCGTTGGGACAAAATGCGGCATCCAAAAATGTTTGCATTTTGCCCCGGTCTCCCCTAGGTGTTTTTTTTATGGTCAGATAAGTGTAATTTCTCGACGTGGTGCAAAGTAACAAAAATTATAAAGCGCAATAAGGTCACGAAATAAGTCTGATCTTCTCTGCCAACAAAAAACGACTACGGATACTCCATCCTCACAAAAAATTAATAAGTAATAATTATTGTTATTAGGCTGCACAGCAGATCGAAAGTAATGAGGAAGCAACGGGCAATTTTCACTTTTCACCTGTTTAATTAAATTAATATAAAAAATATGAATCCTATTCGGCACGCTGCATGCCTGCCTGCCCGGATATTAATTGCCTGGCCTCACAAACCCCAGGCAATTAATATCTAAGAACGGTAATTTTTTGCTTTTTTCTTTTTTTTTCTCTCGAATGATCCACTTCCTCGGCATTTATACCGCATAGGTAGACAATTCTCGAACCATGGCAGTTGCCACTGCAATGTGATACACAAACGCCACGGTGTATTATTAGCTCAAAAGTCCCCCACCGGCGTGTGTGCGTGCGTGGTGCAATTTATCTTGCGGTTCGATGATATGTCCGACTTTCTCCTAATCACAATTACGACTCGCATCGTCAAGTTGCGATTTTTATCAGGCACAACGACTCGCGTATACCGACGTTCTACATCGCCGCGCTGTATTACGCCGACTTGGTTGCGCCGTTGCACCGAGCTGCCTACCGCGATTTCACACGGCTCGATGCATCGAGAATCCGACTGCGTACACACATACCCGGAGCCACAGTGCACCGCTGCACTATGCACCGAGCTTTGCGCCCGCATCTATGCTGCAGACATAAAGGCGGCTCTCCTGCCACAGCTCCTTCGGTAAAATAGGGATAATTCCGGGTGATACGGCCTGCCAGGTGACACGGCCACTCGTCAAATCGCTTTCAAGGAAATGCTTCTAGCCAGTCATTTTTTACATTTGAAACAAAAAATCGCAGACATCGTGAGATAACGAACGATTTTTTTTTCTTCTGAATTTCAATGATTTTTTTTCACAAATGATGAATTCTGAGATTCGTGAGACCAAAGCCTCTTTCTAAATCCCTTGGACACTGGGTTTTAGTTCGCCTGTCAATTATCGCCGATGTTGGATCAGGAAGCGAGTTCAACGCTTTTAAGAAAGTTGATTAAAATACATACAAAAATGTATATTTATAATAGTGATTCTGAAGATATCTGCATGGCATCAAATTTCATCTTTGACAAGTCTCTGTCAATACAGTGGTTTAGAAAGAAAATCAAATTGTTCACTTGTAGAATTTTATTCTCCAGTGAACTTCCGAACTTTGTGCGATGCACAACACAGCCGTTCTAACTCGATGATATTTAGTCTCATGCAGATATCTTCCGGGTGATTATATAATATAATATACCATTAATATTTAATTAAATATTAATACAATACGATATAATATAATATAATATATGGTACAGTATGGTATTTATTGCGTATAAGAATCATTGTCGCCGCAAGAGGATGCGAATCTTCGGAATATACAATTTTACAGATTTTACAACCAGTAGGGTAGAGCGGGGCAAAATGGGGCAGCGGGGCAAAACGGGGCATGGGGCAAAACGTCATTTTCCAATAATTTTTAGATGCCCGAGTTTGCACCATCGGTACATCAGGCTTTTCTTCCCCGTTTTGCCACCTTGTCCTATCCCAAAAATGATTGGAAAATTTAGTTTTGCCCAACTGCCCCGTTTCCACCGTTGCACATTTTGCCCCGCCCTTCCCTATATTACTAAAATTTTATACAATAATCACAGAGAGGTTTACCAGAAGTAAGGCCTGCATATCTTAGTTTCACAGAAAGTCGGAAAATTATATTATATAATGGGAAAATAAAGTAAAAAAATAGACCTATAAATAGAAAATATCGTCGATGTTATAAGGGGAGTGGTTGCTTATAGTGGAGGTCGATGAGACTCACGTAAAGCCGGTCGCCTGGTGGGATTCCCCGATCGAGGATCGAGGGAGCTTCGCGAGCGACGCGGTACGCACATCGATCACGTCGAGGCGCGATGATCGATCGCGTTCTCTCGCGCGAATCCTCTATCTAAAATTCGATCTCGGGGAACGACTAGTTGCAGCGGAGCTGGATCGAACCTAAGAGCTTAGTAGAGACGTGGCGAGCGAAGGAGAGAGAGAGGGAAGGGAGAGAGGGAGAGAGTCTGTTCTCATCGAAACGCGAGTCAACGATCAGCGCGACGTGCAGATCGTATAGTCGTCGACTACGTCGTCGACCGGCAAATAATTTCTATATTCATTGAGATGCTGCATATATATATATCTTCTTTTTCACCACTTTCATGTCTATATAGAATATAGATAGGAAGGATCGGGGGCTCTGATGCCTATTCATTGGTCCGCGTTGATTGGCGTCGGAGCGGTCTCAATGCCACGTTCGAGCTGCATCTCAATTCTCGAGAGTCGTCGAGGCGTCGACTTGATCTTCGATGAAAGGGTCGTTGATGCAGAAAGCGAGGGCGTTTTTTTAATTACGAAAATAATAACAAAAAAACAATTTTTGTTTCTTAAATAATTCAGTTTTTTGCTAAAATAATAATTAATATTTTTTGTTATAAATACAAATTACCGAATTTTGAGTCTTTTTTATATTCGACGTGTAACATTTTTTCTGAAACTATTAACGGAGAGAGCGAGAGGGAGGAAAGTCGTAAATTTTCTATATAAAAAAAACACTTTTCTTATTTCTCACGTTCATAATTAAAAGCGACTCGTATTGCCCGCCGAACCCAACTACCCCTGAGGCTGCCGGATCGTTATGACACCGGAGAAATTTCTCGTTCTCTATCTCGTTTTCTACATAAATTATGTACACGTAACAGGACGCCTCTGGAAGAAGCACTCGCGGAAAAGCTTCTCCCCGACCTTCCCCCTCCCCCCACGCTCCCTCCCGCATAAATACTACCTTATTTATCTAAGCTTAACGCACAGACGATTCCCCGCAGCGAGTTTCTCACACGAGATAGCACTCTCTGATTTCCTTCGGCGTGAGGGAACCGAGCTCTGGGAGGAGGCCTCGGGGCGAACATGTGTTAAAGTACCTGGGCACGCACACCTTACGCGTTGTACACCGGCCGCGCCGTTTTCTCCGTGTACTATATATACTGCATATATATTTATCTATATACAAATACATATATATATATATACATATATATCGACTGATAAGAAACAGAATGGCGTAAGTCCTGTGGTATACAAATTACGTGTTATGCCTTTTTGTTTCTCAGCAGTCCGCATATGTGTACACATATATGTGCACAACGGCGTGTACTTGCACCTTATTCAGGTGCGTGTACATGTCAAACTGCGTGCAGCTACGCGAGCAGTGGGTATCTCAGAACGCGTATCCCATTATGCTATGTACCGGCCGAAGGTACTTCTTGCACGATCCTCCAAGGGATTTCCTTCGGTGGACGGTGCATGCAGCCACCAGTGACTTAACCCGTCGAGCCCCACCATCCCCCCTCCCTCCGGAAAAGAAAGTAACAGATTGTTGTGGGTGGAGGATTAACAATCGGAGTTCTAGCAAGGGACTCGAGACTCTCGCGAAACGAGCAATTCCGGAAAGTTGAGGTTTTTCAGTGCAAGGCGTCGATTAACATTCCCACCTTGACTGAGTTAAATGTCGCGGCTGAACGGCGCTGCTTGCCACTCGTGTTCCTCTCGTAAATACATTCTCCGTACATTGGCAAATGGGAACGCCCGACTATTATTTTGCTTTATATAAATATCGAGGCAAAGTATGAGGTAACCGAGTCATGCCGTGAATTACAATCCAATATTCTCGCCTTATACTTCTTCACGATCCGCAAACTTGGTCCACCCCGACGTCTCGGTATTCTATTCAAATCCGATAGATATTTTCGCAATGGTCATAATTCGAATTAAAAATATTTACATCCGTATAAATATATATATATATGTATATAGACTGCTAAGAAATAGGAGGGCGTATCCAACATTACTTGGAATGTAAAATGAGGAGGGATAAGCCCTTCTGTTTCTTAGTAGTTGAAATATCAGTGTATCGTTGCACTCTTGAAAAGTTGATGGGCCACCATATCGCGATTTTTTATCGAAGTTATCGAAGGGTCAATATTTGTGTTATTATAATTTTATTTGTGCCGTGATTGGTCGGAGTGGCACAACCAAGTTCGCGCGCAACGCGCGAGTGTGGTAGAGTGAGCTGAAGACGCACCGTGTGTGCTTAATTTATACGAATCTGGCGCTGACTTCCTTCGAGACGAATTTCAAATATTTGAATTCTCATTTCCGGTTTCACAATCCCAGGTATCAACCAGAAGTGTCGTCATACGAGAAAACGTCACTTTCGATTTCAAAGTCACAGTTCCCGACCGGAAATGACATCATACGAGAAAACGTCACTTCCGATTTCAAAATCTCAGTTCGCGCGTTCGCGAACTGAAAACGTCACTTCCGTAATTTAACATAATTTAACGTAATTTAACGTAATTTCATTAAATTAGGTCATAAGAGAAATCGTCACTTCTGATCAAAAATGATATGTTCAAATCGGAAGTGACGTTTTCTCGTATGACGTCTCTTGCAATCAAAAAATGAACTTTTGACACCGAAAGTGACGTTTTCCCGTTTGACATCACTTCCTGTTAGAAACCATGATTTTGGAACCGAAGGTGATGCTTTCCTCTCCGAGGACACCTTCAGTTTAACAGTGCGGTTTTCAAATCAAAAGTGACGTTCCAGAGAATATTTTTTATTTGTTTCTAGAATGTATCTTCAATGCGGCCAGTGAAAGAAAGATGTGAATTAAGGAACATAGAAAAGTGGGTAAAAAACGTGTGTAATACGACGGAAAGTCAGCCCTTTACACCGGAGAAGGAAACCTCGCCTTTTTACACTAAAGTAATATTAATGAATTTATGAATGATGGTCTTTAACGATGCTCAGCGAGGGTATTCAAGTTAATTAGTTGCGGTTAAATGTTTATTAGTTGTGAATGACGTATTTAAGTACTAATATGATTTATTCTCGCACAATATTCAAATGTAGCAAATTTAAATACGCTGATGCAATTGGTTTCACATACAGCACACGTTGTAACTGTAATTACAATCCAGAGAATTTAAGTACACTTGAGTCTCGATTATTGCATGTGGAGACGCAATGTTTGCTGAAAAGCCCTATCAGCTATGAACTCTCACTTTCAGCGGGACTGTCTTAGACTGTTTAAAAAAATTGTAAATTTAATGTACTGATATTGGAAGCTTTTATGCATAAACCAGTATATTAAATTTAATGCACAAATATTATGTGAAGTTACAGTAGTTTTAAAGTAATTTTTAATTACATTTAGTAGTATTAAAGTACTTTTATTAAAAATACCACTTTTTTATTATTTTTTATTTACCGTACATTCATTTTACACAACATTTGTATATTAAATTTAATATACTAGTTTTTTACAGTGTAGGTAGAATTATAATTGTCCAGCCAGACGTCGTACTTATAGCAGTTCGATGTTAACTGACACCCTCCAGCTGGGGCTTTTGCTCATCTTCTATACTAGATCGTAACTAAGCGTGACAATGAAGTGACCAAGTATATTTGTCATCGCCCAAACAACCCCTGGTGTTCCAACGAAAGCTGTTTCGAAGGAAACTCAAGCTGAGAGGTTTTTATGTCGATATCACACCTTGTTCAGAGTTTTCCCTAGATAAGAGGAGCTTTCTAAGACCTTTTAATCGTCGGAACAAGTTATAATGTATGGATTATTTTTTTTTGTATATAGGAGTAGTATTTTCATTTGTTACCTAACACACATTGACCAAAAAATATCATTGACTCACGTAAAATTCGCTTGCGGGCTGACAAAGAAAAAATTATTATTTCAATTCTGACAATTGCACACGGGTTTGAAATGATAACATGTCACTTTGGCCGTTTTGTCGTCTTTGTTTCAATAACATATGGAAGTGTAAGAATTGAAAGTAGAATCGAAATAAGAATTTTTTGCTTTGGCAGCCCGCAAGCAAATTTTTTTTTCAATGCGTTAACCTATTACGTAAAACCTATTACGAATTGTTGAATAATATGCATTTTGCGTTTGTGATGAAATAATATGAACATTCTATAGTATAGTCGTTACGACGAATCGCCACTCTTCGAAATCTTTGGGAACTTTAAATATTACATTTCCTTTATAACTTTTACGTTCGGAAAAATTCTCGTTTTCTTTACTCATTCACTGCTATTCTATTCCAATATAGCGAATGCGCGATCTTGACTACATGAAAATACACAACAAAATATATTTTTTATATAATAATTCCGGAGAAAAATTCAAGGTTCACCGGAAATTCAAAGTTTTCCAGGTACTTTTCTCTATGCAATTCTGGAAATATATCGTTCAATGCGATTGGAGATTGGATTGACTTTTGTCAGTCACCTTTATCCATAAGCGAGCGCGCGATCTCAACATCCTCTAAGATACCTATAGCAATCCGTCGCTCCTCCGTGTTGAACGCATATACCGGATGACTTACGTACTTGTAACTCACCTCGCAACCTCCCCCCCCTTCACTGCGTAAAGCCCTCTCGTGATAATACGAGTTCGAAAGTTTCCGCAATTCGCGCACATGCGAATCTCTCCGAGGAGTGTAACAACGGGCCAATTGTGTGTACATATATATATATATATATATATATATATCAGTTGCTGAGAACCAGAAGGGCGTGCCCCACGCCGTGAAAAATGTAAAGCGAGATGGGATCCGCCCTACTGCTTCGCAGCAGCCGATATATAATAATATCCGTGATAGGCGCGGTATTGTGCACAAGTATGAGTGCATAAGCGTGTATGAGTACGGTCAGCGTCATTGCTGGTAGGTGGTCAGTGACATACGGCCACGGATAATATTCCAATCGTATTAGCATAACGCTCTCCACCGATCCTCGTACTATGCACTTATATACTTTTGCTGAATGAAAAGGAAACGAATTATGAATAGCACGCGCGTCCCGCTGACGCCTGTATACATTTGTATATATAATATACACATATGTTTTATATATATATATAACCCAACCGAGTTTCTTGCGTGGGCCCAAATTACGTTTTCTCGCGGGTACGTAACGGCGCGAACTGCGCGCGCAATTCCCGTGTACGCAGGTACGTATTGTGCGCCGCTTATTATAGGTACCTTCGGGTTTAAAACGTTCGTTTCGATCTCTGTCAGGCGGTATGCGCGTTATTATATTTTATAGAATCGTTGCGAAGCATTGATCGTACTCGGTGTTCTAGCGAGCGACTCGGTTTAATGTACGCACAATAGATGCCTAACGAGGTAGGCCTTTATCGCGCATCAATCGTAACACTTTGCAGTCGACGATACGAGACGCGCGGGAGAGGTCCTTGATGCTTGTTAATGCGCTATTAATGTGCATCTCATAAAGGAAAGTGTTTCGCGGACAAATTCGTTTCAAGGTTGGGCAGTCGAGGGTGATATGACTGATCGGGTAATATAAAGAATAACTTTTGCATAGTTCATTATCACCGGTAGTGTGAACTTTGGGTGATATGGATGGTTGCAATGGTTTTCGTGTTACCGCGGCTTCGGTGACTTAAACGAAGATATTAACATCGGTCATGTCAGCCCGAATTACCCTGTGCGATCTTTTCCTACTGGACTTACCTGGTATCTCTGCTGTTAGAAAATCACGTTCCTGTCGCCAGTACTTCGTGTATTCAAGCATTTTGCAATAGACTTGTGCCTTAGGGTAAAAGTGGTGAATATGGCCCACTGAAAAGTTTGGAGGAAGTACCCGAAAAGACTGTTTTTAAAGGCCGTATATAATAAAATATTTTCAGGATTTTTTCTTACATGGATTCTGAGCGTTGGTCCATCTTACTCGCTTTTTTTAGCATACTGCTAATATCGATCATTGGGATCGACTAATATTGTACCTTATCTACGAATGTCTCGGTAAAGCTTTGGACACTGAAAGTCGAATTCAAGTTAATTGAGAACGTTTATGTACAGTTTTTACGTACATTAAGCAATTTTCACTATTCTAACGAGACAACTGGGTGGTCCATATTATCGTACTACGGGTGGTTCATGAAAATTGAGGATGTTTGTCACACAAGGTAACATAAAATTGAGACAACGGGAGGGGAACTGAAGACGGGCTCCGCTGAACGCGTTAGTTATAGTATGCAAGTGAGAAACGCAGGCAAAGGTAGAGGTAGAGCAGAGGTAGAGTCTTTTGTTTATTAAATTTATCTCAGCAACTAAATCGTAAATCTCCTTCAATTTTTGACACAATCTGTCTGATAGTATGCTTTTCGATGTGGTGGGTATTTTATTCGAACCTAACAGAAATCAGCGGAGAAAATCATGACGTTCTGTCGTTACCGACCGGTTTCTGAAACGTTTACACTTATATGTAGCTTTGTACACGCATTACTAAAAAACTATGTGGCTAAAAAGTCTGAAAAAATTGCAAAATATTCAGCGTGCCTTTGCCTGCACAGTAAAAAATAATTTCGTAAAATTGGAATATGAACTTTCGTAAAGAAATTTTTGTTAAGTACGTGACAAAATCATCTGTTAAGGTTTGAATGCACAAACCTGTCATTTTATTTCTTGTGTCATTAACAATTTTTGTTTGTACTTTTGTTTGTAAACCTAGAAAAGGGTGGTTGTGATCGGAAAATAAAAAAAAAAGTTATGGACGTTTGTGGACAACAAGTTATTGTAAAAAGTAGCAACTTTTTTTACTGTGTGCAAAGTAACAAAATTTTATAGCGATCGAACAGAAACGCGTTTTGGCCCAAATACCTTAAAATACCTTACTACTGTGAACACAAGTGATTAAAGTTTTAGATTTGTTTAAATCCGTACTTGTATCAACACACACGGGTCCAGCTTACCGTGTCAAGCCATATTCACCACCTTTACCATGTCCACGTTTTTCTCAAAAATGACCATATCACTCAACATTATCTTACATAAAGGTAAGAAAACTGGTGAATATGGGCCTTGCCATGGGGTAAGAAAAGTCGTGAATATGGGCCTTACCTTGGGGTAAGAAAACTGGTAAGTATGGGCCGAACTGTGTGTCAATGATTCACGTGCTAATTGTGTTGGGCCATATTCTCCACTCTTACCCCATATACAATTTATATCTCGAGGTTAATGGAGACTAAAGTTGGAGAAAAATGTGACTACCGAGGGGAATGAGAAATAGCGTCGGTTACGGAAGCCTCTCCCTCTACCCGGGAATCGATCGCGGAGGTAAAAATATAAATCCCTCACGCCGCGATCTCGCCGTTGATTGCAGGCGATAAGGAGCGTAGATATATCTGAAAGGGGATAATTCTTCTTCGCGTAGCTGCGGAGAAAAGGAGAGAAACAGAGCGAGAGAAGAGAAGCTAATGCTTGATTTTCAAGAGACGGTGAGGAATTTATTAAAAGTCTTGTTAATTGCTCCGATCGCGCGTTCCTCCGACCCCCCTCCTCTATATTTCGCTCCGTTCACGTCTTCGCGTTCGCTCGTTTCATCTTTTATTTTTATTATATTCTATCTATATATAACTCCTTCTTAACCCCCCCCCCCTTCACCGCCCGTTCTTTGCCGCAATCACTTTTACGTTTTATTCCAACTTTTTTCCGTCTACTACCTCGCCTCCTCACCTTCTGGATAAACCTCGAGAAGATCGGATCTATGCCCGCGAAGTGGAGGATAAATTCCACGAGCGAATCCTCCGCGGGATACGTCGCAAGCTCCCTCGCGAGCGCGGCTCCGGGCTCACGGAGCAAAGATCGAGGGGAAAAAAGTATGGACCGCGATGCAGCCAGCCTCTGTCGAACATACGTGCGGGGAAGCCTAGCAGCAACGCGGGTCTGTGAGTTAAACGGGTTAATCGCGTTACAGGATAGACCGAAAGAAAAAATAGCGCCTTTAATCGGCCAACTCACATCCGTATGTGCATCGAAGAATTACACACGGATACGAGATTCCGACTGCAAACGAAAAAAAAATTATATTTTAGTTCGTTATTAATTGAATTAATTGAATTAATTGAATTAATTGAATTAATTGAATTAATTGAATTGATTGAATTAATTGAATTATAATTGAATTATAATTGAATTAGAATTGTTATTAATTTCTTGTCGATCAGGAACAAACCGATTGTCCTTGGATTTAGTAAGTAACTTAGTTTATTATCGTAAAAACGATGCGCACTCGCAGATGGGCACAGCGATTCGATCCCCGGTTCGTTGAGATGTACCGCGATAATGAAGGATCTAGCGCGAGTTTATGTTTTTTTTCTCTTATTTTTTTTTATCGTTCAACAGAGTGCCTCAGCCGTCTCGCCGACACGTTCTCGGAGAGCGAGCCGGTCGGACGGGAAGCCGCACAACTCCGAACACTGGGCATTATCACGAGCGCGGGGAGTTGTCTATCAGGTGCGCGCCTCGACTTTATGCCCTCGGTTAACATACGGCGAACCGTATGTGTTGCGAGTTTCAGTCAACGAACTAGCAGTAAGCAAAGCAAAAAAAAAGAGGAGGAAAAAAGTGCAACGTTGTTATCTTTACAGCGGCTCGGAGGCGGAATACGCGGCGAATGTGCTAGCGGATCGTCCTTCGTCGCGCTCGTCGTCGTTCATCGCTCTTTTCGTTCGCACGGCAAAAACCTCCTTTGCAATGCAGCAGCAACGCCAACGTCGGGCACAGCCATGAATTTACTAACTCGCCGAGAAACCCTCCGCTAATGTACGGGCTCCCGGCCGGTTAGCCGGCTAGCTGTATTCCTTTCCCACTTCGAATTATCTCCACTTATCGCGTGACCAGCGACGCTCGCGACACCATCAATTAGGGAATACCCTCCCTCTAATCGTCGATTAATTTATACCGAAGTACACGACGATTGATGATTAGAGAGTGCGGTTGAGGGTATGCGTTGAACTGATAACACCCAGGCTGCTATCGCGCTCTTCGAAGGTGTTCTGTTACTGTTACATCCGGATCGGCGAATAGTGAGTTCGTTCGGAGAGAAACATAAATTAATGGTCTATCTTTCGAGTCCGGTTGTCAACCCTTTACTCCTGAACGTAGACTTCGTTGTACTGCCATGGATAAGGTAAATTGCCCAGTTACCGTCATTGAAGACAATTTATAATAATAATAATTTTTTTTCTTTCAAAGAAGAAAAAATTGATGGGATGTTGAAGAGCGGATTGTACTCTTGACTATTGCAGCAATACATATATTTTTATAAAAATGTTCATTTAATAATGTAATGGTGTGTTATGTGAGCAGTACATCTCACCCACTTCGTCAATTAGGGAATCCGTCCCTCTAATAATCGATTAATTTATACAGAAGTACACGACGATTGATGATTAAAGAGTGCGGTTGAGGGTATGCGTTGAACTGATAACACCCAGGCTGCTGTCGCGCTCTTCGGAGGTATTCTGTTACTGTTACATCCGGATCGGCGAATAATTAGTTCGTTCGGAGAAAACCATAAATTAATGGTCTATCTTTCGAGACAAGTCGTTAGCCCTTTATTCCTGAACGGAGACTTCGCTGTACTGCCATGGATAAGGTAAATTAACAAGTTACCGTCATCGAAGGCAATTTATATTAATAATACATTTTTTTTTCTTTCAAAGAAGAAAGTATTGATGGGATGTTGAAGAGCAGATTGTACTCTTGACTATTGTCGCAATACATATATTTTTATAAAAATGTTCATTTTACAATTTAATGCTGTGTTATGGGAGCAGTACTTCTCACCCACTTCGAATTATCTCCACTTATCGCGTGACAAGCGACGCTCGCGACACCGTCAATTAGGGAATCCCTCCCTCTAATCGTCGATTAATTTATACAGAAGTACACGACGATTGATGATTAGAGAGTGCGGTTGAGGGTATGCGTTGAACTGATAACACCCAGGCTGCTATCGCACTCTTCGGAGGTGTTCTGTTACTGTTACATCCGTATCGGCGAATAGTGAGTTCGTTCGGAGAGAAACATACATTAATGGACTATCTTTCGAATCCAGTACTGCCATGGATAAGATAAATTGCCCAGTTTCCGTTACAGTCCCTGTTACCGTCATCTAACGCACTTTATATTAATAATAAGTATGGTTTTCGTTTATTACAAAAAAAATTATCCCGTGTTGGACAGCGGTTTTACGCTTAACTATTACCGCAAAACATATATTTTTTTAAACAGAATATGTCATTTAATGATTTAATAGTGTATGGCACAACTCGCGTTTCGGTATTTCCGAGCCGCAGTTGCAAGCAGGGCGTTCTAATCGCGACTTCTCCGAATGCATTAATTTACAAGTATTAAAAAACAGAAAAGTTGTACCAACTGTGTCAGTACAAGTAATATTGTTAATTAGATTGGCAATCATTTTTTTTTCGTCTTGTGCTTCATTAAATTTATCATGACGGACAATGCGACAGCCACATTAGGTTATGTTGTACTTTCCGGCACCTGTTGCATCGTGGTTATTATAAATTCAAGTTAATGTTTTCATAACATTTTCACCCAGTGAAAAATTGAAAAATGATAATATCCGTACCATAAAGTGCGACATAAAGATGGCAGCTTGGTACCGGGCGATCCGACATACTGCGTTACAAGTGTCAAAAATTGGGTACGTAATAATGACGAAAACTGCGACATACGTAACGGAAATTGCGAGGTGTCATAAACTGCAACATGACGCCTAAAAAGTCACGGAAACCCCGGCAATAGAGAGTTATTGATCCGGCATCATTGACGTCATTGTATGAGGCATTAATAAAACGACAATTGAATAATTGGATATCCGAATGCACTTTCGTAATTGCTGAATCGCATTCAGAAGGCTTCGATGCGTACAACAGTTTTTTTCGAACCGACAATACAACTTATGTATAAGTAATGGCAAACCGCGTTCACTGCCCTAAAAATGACGGAAACTGTGCCGCTTACCTTATACGGAGAAGACGCGTAGAGGTAACAAATATCTGTGAGATTATCGAATAGCCCAAGATGCATGCAAACAAATGTTTATACGATGATGTGGGTCAAAACAGTCACAATATACATTGAAGACGATCGTTCAGAGTTACAAATCTTTTACAGAGTTTGAGTGAACCTGCTCGTTTCAACATTATCGGAAACCGTGTACCGAAGGGCTGAAGGTTCGTCACAGAGCGTTGTTCGCAGTTGGTAGTTTTGTAAAGATGCTGCGGTATCGATGGTAGTAGAAATAACAATCTCAACACTAACAACGATAGGCTTTTATATTAATTGTTGGTCCTATGTTTCTAATACTGAGAAATAATTAAATGGCATGGATAGATCAGAACAGATCTGGCCATTAAATTCGGAAGAAATAAAAGGTTTAGTGTTGTGTTGGAAGAGAATATTAAAAGGTTATCGGCTGCTAAACTGTAACTAAAAAAGAGTGTGCAACGTCACAACTCTATTGGTTAAAATGAAGGGATTTTGAGAAAATTACCGCTTTCGGAAATTAGAGATTACATGTGCTAGATAGTGAGAGTGTTACAGTGTGTAGGAGAGACCGGGGCAAAATGGCACAGCGGAGCAAAACAAGACAGTGAGGGCAAAACTTAATTTTATTAAATAATAATTTTATTATTTATTAATTTTAGGATGCCCCATTTTGTCCCAACGATACATCCGGATTTTCAATCCCGTTTTGTCTCACGTACCACCATCGCCACCATCTAACACACTGTAAAAAGAAGTTGTAAATTTAATGTACTGGAACTTGGAATTTACTAACATTCCTTACATTAATTGAACCTTTATGTACTTTGCTTGTAAAATAAAAGTACCAGATATTAAAATTACAAATCTTTTGCTTGAAATTTACAAACATTTTTTATGAAAAATCTTAATTTTACAGTAAAATTGCAACGCACATGTGATTGAAATTTCAGAAACAGTTTATGTAAAAAAGCTTCCAATACTGTTCAGTGATTTTCAAACAAAATTTTTTAACAG